>JAXGGA010003515.1:0-101381 GCA_038373865.1 Uloborus plumipes | reverse complement strand
ATTAAAACTTAGAAATGCAGGGAAATAAGATGCAGAAGTGAGCACAAATGCTCAGAGCACACATGCTCAGAGCACACACACACACATTCATATAAATAAAACAAATCCTTATACGTTATGAAAGTTAGATGAAGTGATGGAATTTAAGAGAAAATGTTTTCGGAATATCAATGGGAGAAAGGGAGACTGGGGCTAGGGAGAGAGCTTTGGATGATAAAGGTAAATTTTTGAGGAAGTAAATATTCTAAAAATATGTCCTTCATTTCTCTCACACAATATTGTCTGAAATACAATACACAAAGGAGAACAGTAAAGTATATAATTGTTATTTAA
This sequence comes from Uloborus plumipes, assembly GCA_038373865.1. Lineage (NCBI taxonomy): Eukaryota > Metazoa > Arthropoda > Arachnida > Araneae > Uloboridae > Uloborus > Uloborus plumipes. The sequence continues at coordinate 101,048 of JAXGGA010003515.1, read as the reverse complement.
ATAAATAAATACAAAAAAACATTCATATTTAAGGGATATTTGGGAAAGAATAAGATTTTCATACTTGTTGCATTGTTATATCCCATTCGGACAGTGGCACAGGAAATTTTCTCTCGGTAAATATGGGGACATCTTGGTCTTGCACATGAGGAGGCATTGGATATACTCTAATTACATTCAAATAAATAGTATTTGATTCATCTAAAGACAAAAAGGAAATTAAATAAAGGTACTTAATATATTTTAAATTGAACTTCACAAGCAGCGGGCATTAGACACTCTTAATATAGTAGCTAAATATAAAGTAGAAAGATAAAATTAATTTCATGTGAATTTCGAAAATACAAGTACAAAAGGGCAATGCCATAGTAACGGACATCAGTTTTTCAAAAAATAGCTTACTTAAGACTAGAAATATCTGAGTGAAGAACATGGTCTTTACAACCATGTGATGCAATCAAATTTTGAAAATTTAAAGAAAAAAAACAACAAAATTTCTAGGGACTTTACGATTGCTTTATTCTTAAAATATAACTATTCTGCCCATGAGTTAAACACAAAATTAATACAGAGTAAAAGTTAACCATGACTTATGTTATTTCTACCATGCCAAATGTATGAATGCATTTGTGTGTAAATGCGTTTTTTATATCACATATTAGTATTATACATCTTACTTTTGGCCAGCCCTAAGATGAATATTCAAAGACTGATGTCAAAAAACCTTTAAATCACATTCAAATCATTTTTATATCACATTTGATAATTTGGTGATTGTTTTAAGTACCACTGTATATGAAGCTTGCGACAAATAATATCATGTATACAATAATCCCCCCACCACCACTTTTTCTATGTTGAACAGAAAAAATTACCCAGATCGTGATTTTATTGTTATCACAAAGCCTCGTTGATAATAAAGCGTTTTGTTTATGGGCAATTTGTTATACAAAAAAAAGGAAAAAGAATAGCAACCGTAATTACAAGAAAAAAAAATCTTCTCAAAATTAAATGACCTTATTTTACAGTAAATGTTTTTGTTTCTTCATCGTTGGCATAGGCGGACTTAGACCGCAAATTCTGGGGGTGCAACAGTAGCAGAAATCGGGGGGGGGGGATTCCCTGGACAACAAGCCAGTGGTGCAACCAGAAAACAGTTTTAAGCAGAGTTTGAAAAAAACCAGCCCGTCTGGGTTTTTAATCAAATATCAGGGTTTTCATTTTTCATTTCAGGGGAGTCATTTTAATATCATTCTCTATTCAAACATTGTATACCAAACTACTGCTTGCTACGTAAAATTTTTAAAGAGTCGGGAGCCATGAAGAGAGGTCACTGTGACCCCCTAAAGAATTTTTTATTTGGAAAAAGCAATGCTATATTGATTTTTAAAAATTAATATGATAAAATATTTTAAATTGATATTGAATTGAATTTATGGATTTAAATAGTTCCTATTTAGTTTGATCCTGTAAATACTCAAACAAATAAACAAGTAACTCAAATTCAGATGCACAGTTTTATTTCTAATACTTAATAAGTTTGCTCAGAAAGAAAGATACCTTTTTCTGGACCACGTATTAACCAACACTAAATATCATAATTAACTCAATGTTATAACTAAACTGATCAGTACCAATTTCTAGACTTGATATTGATCAAATATTTGTCATGTTTAGTTTGTTTCTGAAATAAATGTTTTCAATGTGCAGTAAATTGTGAAAAAAAAACCACTTCACCGACTTAGTGTGTCATTTCTAGTGGCCCCACCCGAAAAATCTCGGTGAGTTTTTTTCGGGGTTGGCCCACGTTGGCGAATCCTGCTTTTAGTTTTTTCTCCATTTGATAGGCAGGTTTGGGAGATTATCCCCAGGAAAATTTTTGATATTGTAATCCTGAAAATACAGTTTTAGACGGCCTCTGGTGCTGTGAAGGGAAAGAAAAGTTCACAGGAACTTCCACATAGAATTCTAGAAATTAAAGTCCTAAAAACGCGATTATAGGCGATATTTGTTGACGCTCATTTAAGGGATGGGGCTTATCTTAAGGACTGTCCCCGATCAATTTCTTGAAAAATAGAGCAAAATCGATCACCTTCCCCACAACTATTCGAAGTTGAAATTCCTAAAACGCAATTGTAGACAAACTTTGATGATGTGACGAGAGAGGCGTTCTGGTTCTCTCTCCAAGAAACATCTCGAAATACAAGTCCTAAAAAACGTTTTACAGCAATATTCAGTAATGTTAGGAGGAGAGGTTTTAATTCTCTCCCGCCTTAAATTTTTTCAAACATTAGTTTTTTTTCTTTTCAGATTTCATACGGAAGTGTCAGCTCGTATAATTGAAAGAGAACGGTGTGCTATACCTCTCATCCAATTTCCGTTCTAAAAACATAATTTTTAGTGTCATAGACGTCTTGAATGATATTAGAAAAAATTATATTGAAAAGTTTGTCCAAATTTTTTTCGAAATTTAAGTCCTAAAACGCGACGTAGACCATACCCAGTAACAATAGGAATTCGGCACTTCTTAACATTTGAAACTATGGAAGAAACCTTAAATAATTTTCTAATGTTGTTATAAGCGAGACGAAGTTGAGAGCGAAGAAAGGTACGAGGGGCTCCGATTATATTTTTAGAAATTTAAGTCTTATAAACTTGATTGTAGGATTGTCCCGATGGATTTTTTGAAAACAGATAAAAACCTCCCCCCCCCCTTATCTACCAGCTCTTCAATTTTTCGTAGTTTAAGTTCCAAAAACGCAATGTTAGACAATTTTTTATGCGGTTATTGGAGGGGGTTATGGGGCTCTACCCTGAAAATTTTCGAAATTGAAGTTCTAAGCACAAAGTTCTTATGTGCAATATTCCATGGTATTAGAAGGAAGATTTAAGGCCACTGTCTTCAATCTTCCATTGGCGGCAAGAAGACTTGAAGTCCCAAGCATGTCAATTCTTAGGATTTCAAAGCCTGCTGTGCCAAAAGGTTCTCCCCTTTAGACTTTTCGGAACTGTAATTTAGAAAAGTAAAATTTTAACGATTTTTAATGATGGATAAAGGGTGGTTGAGGTTGCCCTTATCCGAAAAATTTCCAAAATTGAAGCTTCAAAAACGAAATTTTAAGCAATTTTCGATCTTTTAAGGTGTTTGGTATTTGGAGGATTTTCAAAGGAAATTTTGCTAAATTGAAGCCCAGGTGACGAAATTTGTGATGCTCCGTAATAACTTTGGCGGGGTAGAGGACTTCCGAGAAATACCATTTTGAAGGCTTTTTTAATTTCAGACGAAATAGGAAAAAAAAAAAGAAAAAAAATCAAGCAGAAATGAAATTAAAAACAAGAGGATAGGGCGAGAGGGGGGGGGGGGTGGCACACAATTAGTTGACTAACAATCTGAAGCTGTTGAAAAATTTAAGTGTCGAGATTTTTTCATTTTTGAAAGAAATTAAGATATTTTCTCAACATGGGGTATTTTGGTGCCTTTTCCCAAGACGCGTTCTTTCCTTCTCTTCAATAATAAAGAATATTAAAAAAAATATATCAACTCAGCATTCTGGAGAAAGGGTGGGAGAAAGGGAGCACGATCAATGTGGGACCCCTCTGGTTGCGCCACTACAATAAGAATTCCGGTTGGGGGGGGGGTATTTCTATGGAAAATTTTGAAAATTTACCTAAAAAATGCTGGTTTTCAGCTGATTTCAGGGCAGATTTTACTGATAAAGTTATTACAATAGTCAGGGTTTTTTTTTTTTTTTTTTTTGATGAACCAATAAATACCCAATTACGGAGTATACACTCATTCTTTAATACAGCACTGAATAATAATGTTCTTTTCCAACTGCATTTCTTGGCGAATTATACTTAATTTCATTATTTTCAAAACCCAACCAAAAATGTTGGGGGTGCGGCGCACCCCCTGGCACCACCGTAAGTCCGCCTATGATCGTTGGCTCTTGTTAACTATACTCGGTTACTTTAAAATAGGCGTATCAAGTTTAGAAATGTCGCGTCATTTCTATGGAAATCGTGCAAAAGAAAACAGCTCCACTTTTTCTTTGTCATGCACTGCTGTTGAGGCATTTCATTTATTTTATGTTTATCAAATTAGCTTTATGCTTTTATTTATATCCTCATATCTCAGTTGTTTCTAAATGTTTTCTAACAAAGGTAGGCATACATACATACATACAGCACAAATTCCAAAGAAAAAGTTGAGCTTTATTAATGTTGATTTTTCAATTGAATAATAGTTTACGCACAAACCAATTTTAACCGTTTACATTTAACCATTATTTCAAAAGCTAAGTGGGAAAACAGTCCAAAGCGTCGTAACTATGACAAGCATAAGGGAAAAGTGCAGGGGGGGGGGAATTAATTTAACTTTGACGCACCAGCTCTCGTTATACAGAGTATAATCACCACTCACAGCATTATAGAACACTGAAAATTATAGAAATTCGATAATACTTATGGGTATGCAACATTTTCCACTCCTGTTCAGCTCATCTCTAATGTTTGCCATTATTGAAGGAAGTTGAGCTTTAGTCTGCTCTTTGAATAGAAATTCATCTTCTAACTGAAAGAGAAAGTATGTCTGATAACCTATTGAATAATTGAAACTAATAACCATAATCCAACTAATAATTTAAGGATATATACACTTCTCTTACCTTTGCTGTGAAAAGTGTAAAATCAAAATAATCAGTTAGATACTTTCATTCCTAAATTTGAACCATTGCTTTATCTTTGGACCACCTTTTTTTTTCTTGATGTTTGACTAAAAAAATGTATTTGTAAAAAGGGGGGGGGGGACAACAAGGCCTAAAGCTTTACTTTGCTTTCGAGGCTATTACAATCAGTTTTCTACACTTTTTTTTAGCAAATACGTTGGCAACGGTGTATACTGTCAATCATATCATCTAATAACCCTGAAGTTACTGTTCAGAAACTATTTTTGAAGTTGTCAAAATATCTCTTCTTACACTGTAATATTACATTCTTTAACAGAAACCAAAGTGATCTAGTGAAATAAAATAGGGGAGTTTCTAAATAATTATAAAGCATTTTATTTTAAATTTCTATTAATTAATTTTTCTGGTTCAAAGTTGAACTAATTTTATTAAAGTAATTTGTTTTACACCCCATTTCTGACATGATTCAAAGTTACAGTTAAAAGAACTTTGAACCAGGGCAATGATACTGATAATTCTAATTTCTTCATTTTCGATAACTTTAAGTATTAAGCAGCAAGTTACCGCATCTGAGTCAGGTCTAAGACAGAAATGCACGCAATACGTCGCAAGCTCTTTATATCCTCCAAAGACAGCACTTTCGTCATTGTTAGGGCTCATGACTCTGGATTAGATAGTAACCAAGTTTCTGCCTTTAGCTCAATTACTGTCAAACCCAGACTGATAAGTGCTAATCATGACAAAACCAGTCTCTGGCTGACGTAACCAAGCTGTATTGCATGTAATATTTTAAGTGTTTTTCTTCAGTTTTATGCCAACACATGCAATTGGAGTAAAAAATATGAAAATTGTGGAGCAAAGTTATCTTGAATGATTAACATGGTCTCTTATGTAGTGTAGAATTTATCATAAATGCTTAAAATAAATGTTCTGCTGAAAAACTTACTTCCAATTTTACAAGGTAGTTGGCGAGCTTTCTAACTAAAGGTTCGTACTGCATTGTTCTTTTTGAAGAGTCACACACAAAGCAAAGGTTGAATATTAATCTATTTCGTGAATACTTCTTTGGATTTTCTATGTGTATTGGATAACCTATAATTTTGTCTTTTTTCGCAACTCTGAAACAAATGGAACAGAGTTTTATGAATGGTTTTCCATTAAAGTACATGAAGCTTAATCACTTTCATAAAGTTAAGTATACCTTTAAATATATATGAGTTATATTTCAAAAGCTTAGGGTAAAACAGATCTATGAGAGCATTATAAAAAGATAAACATAACTGGGTACTAGTGGTGAGACATCGCTGTCAATGTTTTGGAAACATTAATGTTTTTGTTGAAACATGGATGTTTTTACCGTCGATGTTTTTCAAACATCAATGATTTGAGTTTTATGTTTTATATTTTAGCAAAAAAGTTTCGTACAAATATACATTAATTATATTGATTAAAAAATTTACATTTTTTTAATCAGTAGTTGCAATATTTATTTCATTGGGAAAAGTTTTCTGTGATTACTACGCATATTTTGGGATCAATAAATTTTTTAAACATTGCTGATTTGTTAAACATTGGAGTTTTGGTTTAGTATAGACGTTTTATATTTCAGCAAAAAATATGTAAAAACATGAGGTAAAAAGTTATATTAATCATTAGTTACAATATCTCATTAGAAATTTTTTTCCTTAATTATTATTGATATTTTACGGTTGAGTTTTTAAAAATTGTTGTTTTGCTTCCAATATTTTTCTCGATGGTATTTTATTTTTCACAGAAGAATTTCATAAAAATATGCAATAAAAGAGTTTTATCATTAATGAGTAGTTGCAGTTTTTATCTGATTGGCAAAAGTTTTCACTTATTATCTCTGATGATTTATGGTCGATCATCTTAAAACATTGTTCCTTTGCATTTAATCTTTTTTCAGTGTTCTATATTTTAGCAAAGAAAAAAAATTCATTAGAATATGCCATAAAAAGATATGTTGTTAATCAGCAGTTCCAGCATCTATCTCACTGGAAAAGAGATCTGTGATTATTATCCATGTCTTAAGGTCTATGTTTTTTTGTGAGACAAAGGTAAAACGTTATACATAAAAATGAGTAATATAATGATGAGCTACTGCATATTAAAAACGGTACGTGAAATAATTGAAAAAAGATCAATGTTTTTTGATCAATGTATGAATACAATCAATATTTTATTTCTAACATGCTTTGATGACACGTAACTATGTTTTGTTATCAAAGTCGCAGCACTACTGGGAACGAAGATTTATCGATTACAAGAAAATCAAACAAAATAATGTGTTTTAAAGTATTTCGATACAAGGTAAAATTTAAGAAAATAATGAAGGTGAAAAAATGATAGTAAACTTTAATGTGACTTCAAAATTTAATAATTTTTTTGTAATTTAGCCCTTTCTAGGTAAGTCAAAATGAAAAATCAAATTTTTGACAAAACTTTCTAGTTCTGCAGCAAAACCTTATTTTCTATTTTTCTAAAGAAAACTGATACAAATCCATCATTTTAATTCATACTTTAAATACACATTAATTCAAGATAAATAAATTAAAAAAAAAAAGATACCAACACTGTCATTAGCTTTCTTTGAAGTTCTTCCTTAGGAATAATATAGCACACATATGAATCAAACAACTCTTTTGATACATAGTCATTTGGAACCTAAAAATGAATTACAAAAATTTTTTTAAACAATTTTAATACATATATATATATATATATATATAATAATATATATATATATATATATAAAGGAATAAAATAAAAAAAACTACTAAAATATGATCGAAATGAAAAAACAACTCAAATAAAGCAAAACATAGTATAATGCGGAAGGAAACATCAAATTCAGCCTCAATGTAGTCAAAATGGCAAATAGAAAAATATTTTATTACCTCACTATATCATGATGTATGAAGTGAGAGAGGGGTATCAAATAAAGTTTGTGCCCAGTTTTCTTTAATATCATACTCGTGCCCTATGCAAACAGATCATACAAGACCCCAATTTCTAAAAAAACTACAATTTCCCCAAAAATTACTGTTGAATGAGCCTTTTATTTAACAATTAGCTAATGATTTCAGCTAATAGACAATCTTTGCTGGCCCCAATTATATAAGTTCTGAGAATCTGAATCATAGTACAGTAGAATACATAAAAGTAAGATAAAATCTGAAAGATAAACTATCAGCAATTTTGAATGCTGTTTGACTTCTCTTCCTAGTCAATGTTTTGATAAACCAATCAATGTACCAAATTCTTTATGAGTTGTAAGAAAAAATAAAACAATGAACTTTAATAACATATATATAATATGAAATCTTTTTAGATAATATTCTATAACATTTTCTTTTCTGTCACGCAATGCATCGTTAATACACTCAAAAATTAATATTTAGTTCAAATTTGCAGTGTGAGATAGAATACGTAAAAGAAGTGAGTAATCCAAAAAATACATAAAAAATAAAAACCTGAAAAGTAATTTTTGGTCCAGCAATAGTATGGAATTCACTGAAGAAGATACAATTTATCGGGCTTTCTTCAATCTTGGCTTTGGCTCGTGACATTACCGATAAGCTATTTGAAGTAATTAACTTTTAAATTAGTATTTCTAAATTAATGTTTCAGCTTCTATGAAAATTTTAGTAAAAATATTTTTTTTTTATGATGAGAAGAGAGCCAATTTTAAAAACGCTAGCACAAGAAAACATGTCATCCATGGATCATCGAAACTCTGTAAACAAACCTACGCGGTCACAGTGTTCTTTCTAAAGCTGATGGCCAATGAGAAACTTCATTGTACATTTGTATTTGAAGTAAATGACATTAATTTATAATAATAAAGTACTATTTAACTAAAAACTTAATCTATCCTTTAAACTGTGTTTGGTATATTTTTGTTCAGAATCTTTAGCTTGAAAATGTTATGTATAAAAACATATCATTTGGCAGCACTTTTATTTGTACTGTTTGTTTACCTTTACATCACTTATCAGTTTTTCACGTGTTAAGTGGATTTTAATTAATGACAAAAACTGTTGTGCAATTTTATAAATTGTACATTAGATCTGAATCTAATTTTCATAATATGCTTTCAAAAGAATACTGGCAGTCATTAGATTTGAAAAAATTAACCATTCCTGAAGAAATTCTTCTGAAAAAGGATCAAATTTCTGTCAATGAAGGAACTAAAGTTATAGATGTAGCTATTTTTTTTTAACTTTCTTGTTTTGTCTTTATTTTATTTTTTTTTTTTTTTGCAACAATGATTGCATTGAAAAAACTATGTAAAAAAATATATAAATTGCTTGAACTGACAACTTTGACCACCTTGCCCCATTTCCATGGTGCTGTGGTCCAGCTTCAATATTCACAAAAATCTAACATTACTCAGTTTTTCCCTTTGAAATTATACTTTATACTCAATCTTAAGAACATAATGCAAACATTCTTAACAAAATATTACTTTGAAGAGAAATAAAACTAAGAGGAAATCTATTGAAATGAATCAATTTTATTGAGTGGAAAAAAATTTAAATGAGCGAATGGTAAATGAATACAGTTCGATAAAAGTCCCATAAGATTCCAATGCTGAGGTAGTCCTTTGGGCAATGTACTAACATTTTTGCACAAATCTTGTGTGAATAAAATCCTCATGAGATTTTAACAACCCAATGCACATAAGCAAATAATTTCCTTTTTTTAAGGTCAGGGGGAGGGGGACTTTGCAAGCTTATAGTAATCAGCTTTTATGTTCTCACATTATTAAAATAATTATTATTTTCAGTACTTCATTATTTTTGATTAATTTCGTTAAAATATCTGTCGCTCATCTTCATTTCACTTTACACTCCAGGGTCCCTGTACCTACCACAAATTTTATTCATTTTCAGTTCGTTCATGGAATCAATCAAAGATACTATCATCATCTAAAACTTTATTAAAGTCTTCCTGACTAATTGATCATATGATGACATACAATAATATAACACATTCCTAGTCTTCTGAAAACTCAAAGATACTATCATCATCTAAAACTTTATTAAAGTCTTCCTGACTAATTGATCATATGATGACATACAATAATATAACACATTCCTAGTCTTCTGAAAACTCATTTTTTTCCTCTTATTATCATTATTAACATTTTTAGCCTGTCATTTCGATTTTTTCCAAGGGGAGGAGGAGAGGTGCAAATTCTAGATACTCAATGAAAAATGTACCTAAAAATCGCAAAAACCACTCCCACTTTCATGTAAGTGCATTAGTTTCCCATAGCCAGGTAGTGTGCAACTGACCCGCTGCCCCCTTATTGCCAAATGACGGGCCTGTTTAGGACTTACCTTAATTTACTCATTCTTCTTTGGAAAAAGTAATTTTCTTAAGCACTTTCCTTAGTCTTTATCAATGTCCCTCAAAGAATTTACACGAGGCTGAGTCGCAGCTTCTCATTCAACAACCACTTAACTTTCAAGGGGTATAAGAATACTAAAGCCAAATCTAACCCTAAAACTGCTAATTTGTGGAATATCAATTTATTAAAAAATTTTAAAAAACATTAAAAAGAAAACTTTTTTTTTCAGGAAGCAAATTTGTTTTACCGAGAAGCTTTGCCTTCAAATACAAGTGAAAACTCTGCCATTTCAATATTGTTGTTGCATGGTCGTATGTTTTCCTCAAAAACATGGTTAGACTTGGGAACCATTCATATTTTGGCAGCAATGGGATACCAAACTGTAGCTGTAGATCTTCCTGGTAAGTACCTGCAAGTTAATATACAAATGACAGTTGTAGTAAACAAAATTGGTGAAATAACACACTGCCTGACTGCTCTTTATTTTGTTTAATTAGCTCTGATTGTTGTAGGAAATAACAGAACTATTTCAGATTATTATTCATACCATTGCGCCCTGGCAACAGAACGACAAAAGTCCTAAATTTGAGAAAAAATAGATTTAGAAAATTGATATTTAGAAAGCAATGTAATATCATACTGAAAACATTCAAAAGTGAAACAAAGCTCTCTAGTTGTGCTATTTTTATTGCAGGGATGCAATCTGTTTTTCTTTGCAAATAATTGCAACACTTAATTCTGCATTTTCTGTTTTAATAATGTATTTATATTCAAGCAGATATTGTCACATATATTTAGTTTTAACTACTTTTGGATTGTGACTACTTAATTCTTTGGCAATATATTCTTGATATACTGTTGGTTCCAAGAAACATTATTCGATTAAGCAGGGTATTTGTTTAAGCAGGGATCTTTAACATTGCGTCTATGGCAAGAGAAATACTGGGTTCCAGGATGTTTTATTCGTATAAGCGGGGTATTTGTTTATCCATTACCCAATTAAACGGGGATGACAGAATCTGTTGCAAATTAAATTAAGGGACCTTTCACTGTGACTATATTATTTATATACACTAAACAAAAACACTTCACTGTCATGTGTGCCATTAGAATTACATAAATAACCTAATTTTTTATCGTATTTGAATTTAAAAAATAGCAAATATACTTTATTCTTTTCAGTGACAAGACTATTTATCCTGTAAATTCTTTGTTAAATAATATGGGATTATCACAACTCACACGTTTTAAAGGAAATGCTCTTGAGGGAGAGGGAATTACATACTAACGTAAAATCAAAAGGAAAGTAATCAAAGACTTTATTTTCCTTGTAGTGAAACACTTACGTTTCTTAACTTATGCAAGCAGGAGTAGAAATTTATTTTACTTCCTTCAAAAGCTCTTTTCCCATTTTATCTCTGCCATATTTTTATGTAATCATGAGAAAGGAACTATGTTAAAGGTCGTTTATATAGGTAATAAGTTTTCTCCTCCCTAAAATTCAAAAAACTCCCCTTTTTCAATAATGTATCTATATTTATATGTTATGTGCTGCTAATGTTAAGAATACGGTACGCTTGAAGGAATGATATTTTAAAATTTTCTTTACTTTAAAATTCTTTTCAGGAATAATTTTTTCTCGAATGTGAATTGCAAGTCTAAGTGCAACTTCTTTTTGTAATAGGGTATGCAAATACACCAGCAGCTCAAGTACCTGACAGAGGAGCTTTCCTACAGAAGGTGATTGATTGTTTCAATCTTCAACGCCCAGTTATTGTAAGTCCCAGTATGAGTGGATTTTATGCTCTTCCATACCTACTGAAAAACTGGAAGACCATGGCTGGTTATATACCTGTAGCACCTGTTGGAATTGAAGTGCTGGAAAAACTACCATCAGTCAAAAGCCCTGCTGAAAGCAAAAGTCATGTATATGAGCCATTGCAAGAATTTCTGCACGACCCTATACCTGATTTAAGTCACATCCAAGTAAGTTCTGTGTGTGCAGTGCTCCTTATGTATTGAAAATTTTTAATACTTAAAATTTCAAATTAATATATCCCCGTTTAAGGATCATGGGACATTTATGTTTCATAAGTTTAATTTTTTTTATTTTTATGAAATATCATCTGGAAATAATTTATAACATATATTTTTACCATGTTATTGAGATATTGGAATCTTAATACGACAGCAATTCATAAACTAAGTGCCGTTTGGGCGGGGCATTGGAAGTCCCGTTTAGAGCATCTTCAATCAAATGCACAAGTAATTTGTAATTCAGTAACATTCCAGTCAGCGAGAGTCACGTAGGTTCAAGTGTTAGCTAGTTATAATATGACAAAATATGTGCTACTATGGAAAATCCAGCAAAATATGAGGTGCGAGGGGTGATAAGATTTCTTTGGACCAAAAAACTGTCAACTGCTGATATCCATCATGAATCACCCTATCGAGTTCTGGGGTTTTGCTTCTGTATGATAATGCACAACCTTACACTGCTGTAAGAACATGAGAGGTTCTGGTCAAAATTCAGATGAGATATGTTTCAGCATCCTCTCTACAGCCCAGACTTGGCTTCTTCTGATTACAATGTGTTCACTGCAATGATAAAGTGTTTTGGGGAACAAAACTTTGCTGAAAAAAAAAGAAATTGAAAAGACTGTGACACATTGACTTAAATCGTATGCAGGCATTTTTTGTGGGGAAGGAATTGGTGCACTGGTAAAATCTGTACCTCAGAACCAGACTAACGTAAGTTCATTTTCGTCATTTTTCGGTAGAGGGGAAAAACGATTGTCGAATACATCGTTTTTCCCCTCTACTGAAAAATGACGAAAATGGACTTATGTTAGTCTGGTTCTGAGGTACAGAAAGAATACAAGGCTTGAAAGAGGGGGGAGGCAATGTTGAAAAATAGAGAAGAGTTGCACTTTTGATAGTTAAACTCCTCTCCCCCCCCCCTTGTGCTGGTTTATTTTTTTGCAGTGATTTGGAGGTTGGTTTCATTTCAAATTGCTGTAGTATTAAGGGGGGAATAGTGTTTGAAAAATACCCTAATTTTGAAAGCATTACAAATGAAATACAAGCCCAGCATTCATACTGTTATACTTCTACTTTGGTTAAAGATTACTTTTTCATAGAAGATTAAAAGTAAGTATCATCCAAATATTTCCAAGTTTATAAATCCATCAAATTTTCAAAAAAAAAAAAAATGTTGCTTTGGATCTTTAAAGAACCATATACACATATGTCATCAATTTACACCACACTGAGCCAGTTCAAAAGAAATTTGACATACATGTTACTTCATCACCAGTTAAAAGTTTTACTAATTTGTTTCATATTAGCTTACATTTATCTCAACTTGTTTTTGTTTTTATCTCTCAATGTATTTAGACACCAACCATGGTTGTATTTGGAGAAAAAGATCGCTCACGAAGTTCAGCACTATTGAACTTGCTTCCACTGAGCCAGTGTCAAGAAATACCAAATGGAAATCATCCTGCTTATCTTGATAATCCAGGTCTATGGCATCAGTTGTTATATAACTTTTTACTGCATTTATCAAAATCAAATCATTTGGAAGAATAACTTCTAATTGTTTTCTTTTCATAATTATTAACTAGATGCTTAATGTAGCATCATTTAGTTTTATATTGTGATTTATTTTGTGCAATTTTGTTTTTGTTTTTACATACATGAAAATCCAGGTATCAACAAGAAATTTTATTCATGTACAAATCTTTTTAAATATGTAATGAAAATATAACATTTTTTATATTTAAAATATATTATTACTATGTGTAAAATTAACAGGTTATGGTTGTATTTTGATGCTGATTTTGTGCCATGCATTTCCTAGTACACCACGCAAATTCCATATTGGTGCAAAAGTATCAGGTTGAACATTGTATGATGAATCAACTGCTTTACAAATAAGGCATAATTCTTTGTTTGACGGATCCACAGGAATATTTACCTAAAATGAAAGATAAACTAAGTTAAGATATCATACAAAAATACTCATGAAAACATGCTCCTCCCCAGGAATGAGCGAAAAGCTACAGGGTTTTTTTTTTTTTTTTTTACACACTAAAATCTGAAATGCCCAAAATAGGTGAAATTTTAAGGGTTAATGAAAGGGAGACAAGTGGAGTTTTTAACAGTTTAAAGTAAAATGTGTGCAAAGTTCAGACTTTGGGTTCAATTTTTAAAATTTCTAAACCATACTGTATAGCAAGCTTTACTACCGTAACTTATTGCCTTCTTTTGCCCCAAAATAGGTGAAATTTCTCTTACCACCAGTTATCTCTTAAGTTTTTAATTTTATTACTTACACCCCTTTGCTTCAAGTTCATTTCTGGAACGAAACATTTCTCCAATTTTATGAATCTGTAAAGCAGGAGTATTTTATTTTTGTGTCTAAAAGATAAAGATAATTTAGTGATAAACTCTGTCCTATTAAACTATACAAAATCCATTTTTTAGGACCCCTTGCATTTGATAAAAAAAGTAAGAGATTTATACTTGATTAGGGAGTTTTGAGAAAAGCTGACAGAATAACAAAGATTCCTGAATAAATTAGGAGAGTTGGCAGCTTGCTATGGTGAAACTGATCTGCCAGCCAAATATAAATGTAGGTGGAATGCAGGGCTGCAGTGAAAAGAAGGGGATTAAAGGTCCCCCCCCCCTGAGGACTTAGGTTATAATGGGTAATACTAATTCTAATATAATAGTTTATATACAGGTAAGGATTTGCATACATTCTTGACCAGTTAAGAAAGTAGCTGAGCTCTTTTACTTCAGAAAAAAAAAAAAAAAAAAAGATCTAACATTTGCAGCACCTTTTCTTCAATTTTCTAAAAAAGTATCTTTAGCATAACTAGCAGATGCTAAAATCAGATCACAAAATATGTCTGTGTAACAAATACCTCTATGACATTTGTTAGGTTTTATCTGTTGTGCAATACTATTAATAACCAATGCAAGATGTAAAAACTGTTTGAATCAGTTGTAGGCGGCTTCAAAGGGGCTGGGAATGGCACCGTTGTCCCATTGCAGATATCACACCTGATATAATCATGTCAATTAATATGCTGTAAAAATGCATAAAAACACGCTTTTTTTTAAAATTGAAAATATGAAAGCATCCTTACTCTCCATATTGTCCAAGCCCAGCATCTATACAAAGGACTCGAGTCTTGCTGCAGATCAGCAGTTTGCCAAGTTTTTCCACCATCAGCAGACACATCAACTCTCACTATTTTCCTTCCTCCGCCACTCCAAGCATATCCTTCAACTTTAACGTTCCCATCTTGTATTGTAACCAAGCTTCCATCGGATGGTTTACAGATTGAGGAATTCACAGGAAGCTCTTGAATAGCAGGTGCTTTTGAAAAATCAACATTGTCCCAAGTTGTGGAAGGAGAAAATCCTAAAAATATAAGCTTAAATTGAGGAAAATGCTGCTAAAATAAATGATTTCAGATTGTTCAAAAAGATCAAATATTCAATATAGTTGAACCTTGTTAATTAGAACAAGCTTGAAATGAAATATTGCTAATTTAAAGTATGTTTCTTATCCCCGCCTTATGGTTTGTAATATATTGTTCTTCGAATGAGATGAACTAATTTAAAAAAGGTCTCTTAGAGTTCATTTTAACGAGGTTTGACTACTATTTTCTTAAGTCAGAAAATCAAAAAACTTTTTTTTTCTAAGTTGTAGAAAATGATATTTAGTCATCATTGGGTTAAATTATAGGACAATTAATACAAGTTTAATGTGTGGGGATCTCTTCTGTGATTATGAAGAATTGGTTGTTTCAAATTCATTTTTAAAACTAGCGCTTTCAATGCGCAAAGCAGCAGTCACCAATGCATTAATACATGAAAAATGATTAAAAGTCCTTCGTCAAAAAACTAGTCAGATTAGAAGATGCTTCCCGCCCAGCACTTTTGGTGTCAATACCATTATAGCTACACATTAATATTGTGAAAATGGAAAGTGAGAAAATTAAAACTTTAAAGCAATATATCAGGCCCTTCATTTAGAAGAGTCAATTGCCCCCTCCTCCCGACTTTGAGAGATCAATGTATTAACATATAATTGGGCGTTGCGCATTTACACAGGCTAAAGATTGTTGGTAGCCCTGCTTGCCCCCTATGCAGCGGCCAGCGGGTGATGACTGCGGACCACCTCCCTCGATGTCCCACGCTAAAAGAACTCTCCATCTACTCCAGATATTGGGAAGCTAGAGAGCTGTTATCTAGACTTGCGCCATGAACCCTGTATATATGTTCTCTCTGTATCTTTTTTTGTTTTTTTACGGTGGTTCCTTATTCACCTGCTGCATTAGAAATAAAAAAAATAAATAATTGGGCGTGGTTTTTGCTGTTCTCTCATGAAATTGCATTGCGTTTGCACCCCTCCCTCCCGCCCGGAAAAACTAGAAATGAGGGGCCTAAATATATACAAAGACATTGGAATTTTCAAATATATATTGAACTTTAGAAGCAAATTTTTTATTTTATCTCAATGCAATAATACTTTTCAGACTGTAGATACAAAAATATTAGACAATCAAGAAAATTATAACTAATTAGTAAAATTTACCTTTGTAATCATTTTTCTGCCAATGACTACTACTTTCTTCCTCACTTAAAATAACTTTCGAAAGCCATTTTACATTTCTTGCGCCAACTATACCAGGTGCGACGAGCCTTACTGGGTAGCCATGATCTCTTGGGAGTTCTTTGCCATTCATTTCAAATGCCAAGAGCACATCATTTTTGGGATCAAAAACCTATGAAGAAAGCAACCACTTTCAAACTCAAATACACACCAGGAAATGCTGGAAGTTCAACCTATGAAAGATTTAGTGTCATGGATTATTCCCAATTATCTGTGTTATATGACAGATTATGATATAAGGAAATATATTAAAATATAAGCATTTCAATGCTGAAAGAGTTGTGCAGATCTACATGCAAACATATTTAAAAATAATTTTGAAATTTTAGTATGAAAACTGCAAGTATTATTCATAAGTATTCTCTTAACTTCTAGTGAAAATATAATGGGTATTATTTTAACGCCTAACTTACTTTTGTTAAAAAAACTGAGTAGAAGTGAGTTATTACATTCACTGAACTTCTATATTTTCTTATTGTTTATTAAAAAAATGTTTTAGTTATTTCAATTATAGATTTGTTTTATGACAACAAATTTTATACAAATTTGCAAGCACTCACAGTTAGTTAAAATTTCAACAATTGATAATTTCGATAATTTATATGTTTTGAAGCATCAAAAATTTGTAAGACTCCCTATGAAAATACTCCCTTTAAAATGTGTTGTACTCATTATTTTTTAAGCAGTGAGTGCGTTAAATCAAATTGCTTTTGTACAGAGGGGAGGGGAGCTGGGAAGCAAAATGTCAATAAAAACCAATGATTAAAACTCACTTTACTTATAATGATATATACCAGTGGTTCTCAACGGGGGCGATACCGCCCCCCTGTGGGCGGTGGGAAGATGCTGAGGGGCGGTGAACATGTTTTGGGCAGTAGGGGGGTGGTGTAGATATTTTGGGCGATAGGGGGGCGGTGGGAAAATTTGGGATCAGAGGACAATAAATGTATTAAATTTTAATTTCAAAATCAAAATTAAATGTTGCATTAAATCACGAATACAACTTGAATTATTTGAGCCAACCATAAATCAACTTTATGCGCTCTGGAACATCTAAGCTTATTTCCTTACGTTTTTCTAAGGTGCTTGTTTTGCTTTTAAAATTTTAGCTTTTTTTAATATTTTTTTCCCTTTTCACTTTTTCTCTCTTTTATAGGGATTTGGCTTTTTAGTGATCTTTTGCATCCGGACAACCTTGAGAGAGAATGCTGCCCAATGAAGAAATGTTTCAATTAATATCAGTTGCAATTAGGGCTGCACATTTAGCCTAATATTAGCCAATTTGTCTAATTTCGATCACACATAGCTAGATGAAATTCAAAAGCATTAGTCACACCATCGTTTGGTTATTTTTTAGCCGAATTGTTGATTGATTCTTTCTACTATTACAATGTTATTTCGAATAGCTTCATATGTTTTTTCAGTAATGCATCTATATTTTACATTTTACTTTGTAGTTATCATGTATGTAAAAAATACCGTCCTTCATATGTAGGTGAAAATGGTTCCATTAAGTTCTCAAGTTTTAGTCGCCTACTTTGATTGTTGCTAAACGAAACTGGTTTTCGGACTGAACAATTCCTAGAGCCAGGGACCAGATTTTAATGTTTATTTCAATGATGTCCAGATTTCAATGTTCTAATACCAGATTTTAATGTTTATTGCCAAAATTAAATGGAGGATTCAAAATACTGTGAACAAAATTCACAATTGCATTCGAGTGTTTACCACAAGTAGCGTTTTAGGCAGAACATTGAACATCATCGATTGTGTTCTTTTTTTTTTTTTTTACTTCTGCAACTTTCTTTCACCATGTTCTCTTAAGTTAGCTTAGTACCCCTATGGGAAAGTAAGTCTCCCCTAAAGATATTCAAAATATTTCGATGGGCGCGAGTATTCGTGCAAGTTGGTTTTCCTTGGTTTGGTTATTTTCCTAAATTTTTACCTGGCAACAGTATTGCAATGCTTAAAGTGCCCGCCTAGTTTGACTGTTTAGTTTGACTTCAGTATTTTCACTCTGATTTTTGCTCATTTCATTCGTTTACTTTCATATTTTATTTTTAGTGAAATCTCCTTTAATGATGCTCAAGTTTATTGCAGACAGTCATTGCACAAAGACTTCTCCAAGCGCTTTGAGGATATTTTTTCTCTGAACGTTCCTCAATAGGTCATCAGCCCTTTTGAAAACATCGAGATACCAGTTGTTCAGTATTAGGAAGAATTGGTTGAACTTTCAACCAATGAAACTTTGAAAGCGTGTTTCCAGAATGCTAACAATGTTGCAGGATTTTGGCTGCAAAGGAAACATTAGTAGCTTTTATCCTGTACTGTGGGCTATTGTTTTTTTTTTTTTTACTTACTTTCCCCTCTTCCTACCTCGTCGAACGAGGATTCAGTGTTGTCACCGACCTAGTTACAAAAAAGAAAATTTGACTCCAAATCGTCCCAAGAGGTGTGTGACTTGCGCCTTCACCTCATAAAAAATATTATGCCGACTGAGGAAACTGGCTTTGAATCACCAAGCACAACTCTATCTCACTAACATATATTTCTGAGTGTTCCTTTCATATTTTGAATGATTAAAAAAATGCTTTGCGTGTTTATTTTTATTTCATCTCGTTGTTTTCTTTATACACTGGCGGAAAAAAAAATCCCAACACCAAGAAAGACTTGTGTTAGATAAACGAAATTTGGTAGGCGTGTTTATACAACTGAAAGATGACATCGATTGAAATTTCGTGTTCCGCGCATAAGTGTGGCGCAGCTGGCGTCACTCAGAACATGCAAATAAGGCTTGTTTTAAAAGCTTGTTGTAGAGCTCGTGTGTATTATTTTTCCGTGAAATTGGACGAATTGCGTTCATGTTAGCCAGGAATACCTTTTAAGAAAACGAAGAAGCCATTATCAA
Organism: Uloborus plumipes; assembly: GCA_038373865.1. NCBI lineage: Eukaryota > Metazoa > Arthropoda > Arachnida > Araneae > Uloboridae > Uloborus > Uloborus plumipes. The sequence goes on along the minus strand of JAXGGA010003515.1, from coordinate 81,384 downwards.
CAGCTCACCGAGTTTAAACGAGGTCGTACAAATTGGCTACAAGAAGGTGGATTTTCATTTCGCGATATTGCAGAAAGACTTGGGTGGGAATGTTTCCACCATGCATGATTATTGGAAGCTTTGGTCAAAGGATGTTACTACCTCAAGAAGATCGAGTTCCGAGCTGCCACGTGGCACGACTGAGAAGGAAGATCGCCGAATCTTGCGTACGGCTGTGGCGCATCGTACTGCATCTGCGGCTGACATTCGAGCTGCAGTTGGTACCGTCGTGACCCAAGGAACGGTAAGAAACTGTTTACTTCAAGGACAGCTCTGAGCCAGGCAGCCTGTAGCCGGTATTCCATTGACTGCAAGCCATTACCTTTTCCGACGGCAGTGGTGCCACGACAGAGCTCACTGGAGGTCGGAGTGGAGATCTGTTGTAATTTTTGATGAAAACAGATTCTGAATTAGTGCCAGTGGTGGCTGTATATTGGTCAGAAGGAGGCCAGGGGACCGCCTGCATCCAAGCGGTCTACGGCCTAGACACACGGGACTCACACCTGGCGTTATGGTCTCTGGAGCAACTTCCTACGACAGCAGGGGCATTCTTGTGGTTATCCCAAACTCACTGACTGAAAATTTGTCGTCAGTCTGTTAATTTAACCAGTAGTACAGCCCTTCATGAGTAGCATTTAAGGGGGCGTTTTCCAACCGGATAACGCTCGCCCTCACATCGCTGCTGTAACGCAATGTTCTCTACAGAGTGCTGACATTTTACCATGACCTGCAAAATCACCAGGTCTGTCTCCAATTGATAACGTATGGGATATCATGGGATGGCACCTCGAGCATCATCCACAGTCAGCAATGACGGTCCTAGTATTGACACAGCAAGTGCAACAAGCATGAAACTCCATACCACAAAGTGGCATTCGGCACCTGTATGACATAATGCATGCACGCTTGCATTCAAAATTCTGGAGGTTACACCCTCTATTAAATTAACATAATTTCACATTTGCACAGCATTTTCTTGAGCTTAAATTAGCCAGTGATCTTGTACATTTAATCAATTAAACATGTTAACTAGACAATTGCATTGCCCAAATTTCATTACTCTACGGCAATTTTTTCTTGATGTTGGGATTTTTTTTTCCGCCAGTGTATTTTGAGAGAAAATTTCGTTTTGCTTGTTTATTTTTATTCATTTTATTTTGCTATTCTTTTGAAAAATAATTATTTTTAAGCCTTGATTTTTTTTAATGTTTAAATTCGTCATTTTTAAATATAATAATAATGTCTACTGATTAAAAGTATATGTTGTTTAACCGCTTTGTAAAATTCTGGAAGGAAATTTTTTAAAGAGTTTACCTCTTTTTGCAAACCCCCTCACTTTTAACATACAGGGGGCGTTGGAAAAATTTTCACTCCTAAAGGGGGCGTTAGCCGTGAAAAGGTTGAGAACCACTGATATATACTATCGAAAAATGGATTGTTAATATCATTTTTAGTTATCAAAGAATTGGAGAGCATCAAAACTAATACTCAAGTATGAAAAGTTAGTTTTTTGCCAAAATTCATTCCACTTGGGTTATATGTTATATTTATTGTAAGATCACTAACAACTCAGTGACATTTTACAAGGCACCAGGTGAAGCTAAAGGTTCTTTGAGACAATATAACAAGCATCAATTACTTATCATTCATACTTAATCATTAGATAAATGCTCAGTATATTCAATAAAAGTGTTCCATACTTAAGCGAAAATGTTATGCTTAGTATGCTTTTTTAAATTTTTATCTGGAACTCTTAAAGTGCTTCTCGATAGATACAAGAGCTATTCAAAAGCATTGCAGTAGTTTCATGAATAGATTAAAATCTCAAAACAAATCTATTTTGCGGGTCATATATATGAGTCATTCCACGTCAACTGGACCAATTTTTCAAATCGTCCCCACTCGATCATCTCCGATTTGGATTAGATTTTACAGATTATGCCAATTCTTCATAACTGTCAGTATTTCAAGCTTATTTTTTCATCCTTATTCGAAACAACACCATCGAAAAAAAAACCTCTTTTCGATAGGAAAAAATCTGTTCTTTCTAATGGTGCCAACGAAAAAACGATGGGAGGTGACAAACCTGAGATACAGTGAGATGAAAATAGGCGATTTTTCACTAAAATGATTTTGATAGACACTTTGGACGACAATATCTTTTACAAAATCAATATTTAAGCTCTGCAGCTATAAAACATTAAAACCAAGTATTTGGACAATACAGCTACAAAATATGAACCTTTGAATTTGTTAGGTTAAAAATTTATGAATCCATGAAAAAGATTGTACACCGTGTTTTTTCGCAAGTTAACATGCGTGCTACACAAAATTTAATAAGCTCAATCTCACAAAAAATACTGGAGAGTATTGACAACTAAAAGTACTTTAAACTCCAAAAATATTAGGCCCTCAGTGTGATAAAATTTTCTGCAGTCTTAGCCTAATTATGCCAATTCTTCATAACAGAGAGTATTTCAAGCTAATTTTTTCATCCTTATTCGAAAGAATACCATCGAAAAAAAAATCATTTCGATAGGAAAAAATCTATATAAAAATCGAAAAACAACGTCTAAAAGCACAAATGGGTCGAATTAAAATTGGCAAACATGTTTCGAAGGCATAAAGCCTCCTTCTTCAGCGCCAAGCAAGAAATGGAAAGAACCAAAGTATCGGGAGAGTTTAAATAGGAAAGGAACAAAAGCTAGGCCAATCAGGTGTCAGCGTGTGCCGAGCCCGTATTTGGCGTTGCGTTGTCAGAAAATTTAAAAGCATGAAGTAAAATTAGCGAGATGTGTGGAACTGCAAAGGATTCGTTACAAATATTACTTAAATTTTTGTGAACATGAAAGGCTTCTAAGAAATCTAACTCACCAACAGTTGAAGCTCTGCAAATAATTTTAGCTTCAGAGAAAACAAATCTATGGCCTGTGTCCCAACAGTGTTTCGCAATTGAGGATTTTGAAAGTTCTTTCTTTTTAACATTATTTTCGTGTTCATTTAACCTGAATTTTAGCGCCCGTCGGGTCTGTCCGACGTATCCAATTTGACATTCACAGTTTATGTAATTAATGCCCCACTAGAAAAAATCTGTTCTTTCTAATGATGCCAAAGAAAAAATGGTCGAAGGTGATAAACCTGAGATATAGTGAGTTAAAAACAGGCGATTTTTCAAAAGAAGCGTTTTCAGTGACTTAGGGTGCCAATACCTTTTACAAATAGAATATTTAAGCTCTGCAGCTGTAAAACATTAAAAACAAGTATTTGGACAATAAAACTACTAAGTATCAACCTTTGAAATTTTTTGGTTAAAAATTTATGACAACCTGTAATCCAGGAAAGAAATTGCCCACCGCGTTTTTTCGCAAGTTTAGGCACATGCTACACAAAATCTAATAAGCTCAATCTCACGAAATATACTGGAGAGTGTTGACAACCAAAAATACTTTAAGCTCCAAAAATATTAGGCTTCCACTGTGATAAAATTTTCTGCAACCTTGACGAAACATTGCAACTCGTTTCACGAAGCTCATCCGCCATTTTGGACCACATTTTTTGCCAAATCCTAGCTCCTCCAGATTGGGATCTTGGAAGCTAAAAATTTGCATAGGTTAGTTTCATAGGTATGTCTACATCTCTGTAAAACTTGATCCAAATCGGAGATGGTTGGGTGGGGACCACTAGCCCACTTGACATGGAATGACAAATATTTATTCATAGTCTTAAACTTTACCATGTTATCGTAAGTTACTGTAACTATGTAGCCTAACTCTTACATCTCTTAGCCATTTCATGGAAAAAAATTGCGTAATTGTAGAAATTCGTAGTTATTTATTGACTTTGTAAATATAAACCATAGAAGACAGTAACCTTATCAGCAGGTATTGAAGCTCCATATGGCATATTTGCAGCATCTGTATCCAAGCCTTCAAACTGAACGTGTTGGATTTTATCATCACTGAAGTTTACTTTTGCATACTTTAAAACATCATACAAAAGCACTCCTCCCCATTCAGCAGTACTAATTGCAGCTGCTCCCCAATTTAAGCCTTTGACTTCTTTAACCTAGATGGCAAAAATTATTGAATTTAATATACATAAATAAAACAATATGTATGTCTCACATAAATCTACAGTTCACACCATATATTCACTAAATTTGGCAGAGACTTTACTTTGATGTCCAAAGGGGGTTTGTAGGGTTTAAAGAAAAATTAAAAAGTTCCACACTGTTTGAATTTTAATTCAAAACTATAAAAAATTGTTTAACTCTGTATGAAAGAATGTCAATTTTTTTTCAAATTTTGTGCCATTGGAGAGCCCATGAAAAACTACCTAGAGAAAGTGCATTGTAAATCTATATGGCAATGAGAATGTTTGAAATAATTGTTTCAAATGAATGCTCAGTTCAATTCAAGCAGATGATCCATTCAATTAAAGAATTCTGTGAAAAATACAATCAAAGTGGATAAAGAATTTAATTGAAATATTTCCATGGTTATTAACATTTGCCAGTTTTTGTTTTAAATGATTTAATAAAATTTATACGAACTGTAAATATTGATAATAAAGCTGTAGCATTAAAAAGCTATACTAAGGAGTTTGTTCTAAAAAAATAAAAAATTACTTTAATTCTTTGAGAACATGATTTATTTATCTTTAAACAAATTGGAGCTACCGTATTAAAATTTGAAAAAAAAAAAAAAAAAAAACATTTTTTTTTGTTTCATTCTTCATTTGATCAATTTTGTACATCTACATTATAAGGTTGGCAGATGTTATTGTGATGCAACATAGTATCAGATCTGTAGGTTGTAAACTAAAATAAAATGAGTAATTATCTAAATCAAAGAGAATAAGTCATTATCAAAACATAAATTAAAAAATGAAGCAAATTAAGGAAAAAAGAAATTAAATGATAAAAATAAAACCTATGAAGCAGCTTTGATATGAAAAACATTCAAGGAAACTGATGGTTAGAAACTAAAAGTAAAAGAAGTAAAATTAAAATGGATTGCTGCTGAAGCAAGAATACTAAATGCCCTAAAAATTTTAATAAATAAAACTGAACATTTCAATTAGTTTTTATGCAGCTATTGTAACAAATACAACTGTTTTCAAAACATGAAAAAAAAAAAAAAAAAAAAAATCAGAAGCAGTTGATTTTCAGAAAATTTGAACATAAGTTACCATCAAGCTTACATTATTTAGCTCTGAGCGTCTGTTTCCAGCACACTGTATAGTAGATGTTATTACATGTTTTTTAAATTTATTTTTTAAGTCATCTAGTTTGAAATGAAGGGTTTTGATTCCTTTTCCACTTATTTCAAGTTCATATTCCTTAGGATCAACATCAGGCACTGGCAAGTGATTCCGTACAAAAAATATTTCACTAAAAAAAACATTTGAAATTATAATTATTATACAAAAGAACAACCAATACTAATCATAAAGCAGGATTATAACTCTAGGTAAGCCAAAAAAAAAAAAAAAAAAACTGCTAAGCCGAAAACCCTTTTTATTTTCTATAATCAGATTTTATTAAGCACTGCAGATGAGTAAATGACGATGGTATTATGAATGTTACACAATATTTCATGAGTTTTCTTTTTTGGTGCTTGTTTATAGAATAATTTGAAATGAAATACGAATGCTAATGAAATTATTTCTTACTGCTCAGTTGAAAATTCATAATGTAAGATAACTGAAAGGTAATGATCAACAGTTATTGTTGTTTTATCTTTCTCTATTTCAAAATAAATAGTTCTTGAAATTTTGAAAAAAAAATCACATAAAAGTAATGTTTAATGAAAGAATAATGTTTTTTTCTCGTATTGGATAACATTATTTGTTAATTATCTATCTACTAGGTGACCCGTGCGGAATTCTGCAGAAAAAAAAAAAAAAAACTTTAAACTTAAAATTTAATACGACAATTTTTATTGGCTTCATTTGCACAACATCGCCATCTACTACCGTCGTTCTGACAAATTTTCAAAGAGATCAAAGACACGTTTACTTTTACAACTACTACAAAAGTGATACCCTATATCAAAATCAAATACCCAAGGCTACTACTAAACTAAATACTAACGTTATCGCAAAACTACCATAGTATTTTGAAACAATAAAAGTTACAATTAAGGTTTACCGAGCTAAGCCTTGGCTTGAAATGTCGCATTTAAAATTGATTTGAACAACAATGTAACGATTTTGACAGTTGAGCAAAAAATTTAACTTTTTCAAACTTCAATCGCTTATAAGTCGCTTAAACGTGGATTTTCGAGATTCTCGTTACGCGGCGCTAGCGGAGAAACGTTCTAAAGAACGCATTTTTGTTATTCTTTCGAATGAAATCAAAATGGAGACGATACGACAATTATTTCGCTAGATAGAGTCAATTTTGTGCCCAAAAATTGAAGTTCAAATAAAAAACGAACCGACACTTTTTAGAGGGTGGGTCTAATTTTCGTCAATAGGCCGCGGGATAAGCTTCAAAATCATAAATTTTCTTGCAATTCGATAAAGAAATGAGCGAGTTTCGACCGGGTATAGGATTCGGCTTAGAGAAATAATATATGGAGATATATATATATATAAATGTATGTATGTATATATATATGTTTGTTCCTTATATAAATCCAGTTTTCGTCGGATTTTCATCAAACTTGGCTCAGAGGTTTCTTGATGCACTAGAATTCACATAGGCAAGATTTGGAAATTTAAAAAAAAATCCAAAAAGCTCAAAATTTAAATTTTGTATCTCAAAATGGCCATTTTCTTTCAATTTTGAATAGATACAGTAATAGAGATAAACCTTTAAGCATACAAATTGATAACATTTAACACATTTAAATAAGAGTGTTTTCCGACAAAGATTACGATTAACAATGAATTATATCAGTTCAAGGCTCACCTATTTCATTTTCGTATGGCATTAGTTAAAAACAATTACTGCTACAATTATTTGTATTTAACACTATTTGAACCACTATTAGGAGCCACTATGTTGTATTGCAGGGGTGATTGTGAGTTCATAAAAAATACCTGAAAGTTTTTAAGGAAAAGTGGGGGGTGGGGGTGTTTTTTTTAAACCAAGGCCCCTATTACTTAATCACACTTAATTTTATAATTATACATACATAATAATTAATTTCCTTTCATAAACTAACACATTTCATATATTCAAAGTTTTTAGTCAAAATATTGTACACGTATTTCATTAAATTGTAAATGAGTAATAAAGTTACTTTTGAGCTGGTGATGAGCAATTATCTCCAAAAAAATATTTCAAGGAGAAAGCAAAAGTCTAACAGAATTACTGTTTGCTGTGCGAAAGCATTTATAAACTAATGAAAGTTGCATTTGTTACATTTCATTTGTTTGTCTCCTAACTAAGGGTAATAAGCATCAAAAGTTCAAAAAGTGAGAAAAATTTGATTCTCATATCGGATGCAAATACAATAATTTAGTAAGGTAAAAAACAATTAGAATTTTCATCTTAATTTTTATTTGATGAATATTATCAATAATCATCAGTATAATCATCGAAAATTCGAAAAAGAAAAAAAAATCCGGAGGTGGGAAGATAAAAGCATAACTAAAAAATTTTTATTTCCGATATTTTTGAACATGAAAATACCAGAATCGATCATGGAAATACCGGAAATCCGGTAAAATACCGGAACACAATCACCCCTGGTATTAATGAGCCCCCAGGCGCAGGGTTGTCATTTCGTCCACTTTTTTGTAAAAAGCTCGGGAAGCCGGAAGAAATGGACAAAATTGGACAAAATGGAAGAAATGAAAGAAAAAACACATTTTTTGCATACGTTTGATGTATAAAAATGGGATAATGTGCTATTAGTATCTCTCTTGCATTACCCATTTTTCAAAATAGAATGATGGTACCATACAAAAAAAAAAAAAAAGAAAAGAAAAGAATGGCAATTAACCCATTGATTTTTAACTAATTTTATTTGAAAGAAATAAATTTGACATAGTGAAAAAACTATTGAGTGTATTTACATTATTGTAGAGTAGACAAATAGCACAATACAATCCCTCAAAAAGTTAACTTAATATGATATTTTCTCATAAATTCTATATTTAAATTTTGTTTGAATTAAAAACACATTTAAATGTATATCATTTGTATTTGAAAATACATTAGATGCACAAGAAATATTGGTTTAATTTTGATTCATTTGATCATTTTAGGTTATGTTTTTTGAGGATTTAATGAATGTTGCCCTATTGTAAAATATTTATGTATACAGCATTGTTTTATGGATATATTAATGTTATTATAGGAACATATTTCATTTCATGGCAAAATTTTCTTTCTCAAATCTTTTAAAATCACTTACTGCTAATGTGTGCTTTCATAAGTATTAAATCTTATCGTTAACATTCATTTATTTTATACAGATACTATATTTTTATAGTGTTTGTTATTTATTAAATATTTGTTTGTATCAGGGCTGCGGAGTCGGAGGAAAAATGGTCGACTCCGACTCCGGGATTTTAAAACTTCCGACTCCGACTCCCGACTCCTGCTTTTTTTTATTATTTATTTTTTTTACCCAAATGTGAAGAGGAATAAACCCGAAACAAAGGTTGAAATATTAAGTCCATTTTTAAAAGTTTCAATTTTATTCATGGTCGTAGCCAGGACTCACTTTAGGGGGGGGGGTAGCAAGCTGGCGTATCCCAGTTGGAGGTCATGGAAGGTCATTGTGACCTCTCAAAAAGTTCGATTTTCTCAAGAATTCTCGCAGGTAATTTCACTCTATTTACCTCAATTCTCGGAGGTCACGGTGACCTCCCAAACAGTCCATTTTCTCCAGAGCTCTTGTCTTTTGACTCCATACAAAACTAATCATTTTCTTGTTAAATAGGCCAGACTTTATTTTAACACATTGCATTTTTGCTGCAAATATTTTTCATTCACTTGCATAAGCCCAAACATAGCAATTCGTTTCACAAAGCAGACCCGCCATTTTGAAGCCCTTTTTAATGATCCTAGATGCTTAGGATTTGGATATTGGACGTTGAAAATTTGTATCTGTTAGTTTCAAAGAAATGTTTTCACCTCCATAAAATTTCATCCAAATCGGAGGTGGTCGGAGTCGGAGTCGACATGTTTTTCAGCGACTCCGACTCCTTTAGTCTAAAATCAGTCCGACTACGACTCTTCGACTCCGACTCCGCAGCCCTGGTTTGTATACATAATTATGTGTGCTAATTTTGATAATAAAACTATTACCTCATTGAAAAAAATCAATATTTTAAAACATTACTTTAAAACTTTGGATTTTTTAATCAAGAACTGTCATTTTCTTTAAAGTGGACAAAATGCTATTTTGTCCGGGGCGGTTTTCTCCAGTTTTTTCCACCCCGGATGAAATCAAACCCTAACCAGGCAACGTTGGGTAATAACCCTAGTTTTAAAATAAAAATACTGGCTTAGTTCAAAAGAAATTCAATATTACAAAATTAAACAAATAAAAGGTAAGCAGTCTTACTTTGGAGTCTTAAAATTTTCTACTAAAAGTTCTACAGGGGGTTCAGCATTAAATGGTTTTACAGAACTAGGCTTCAATATAGGGTGTCTAACAGGATCTGAAGCATAAGGATCTTCCATATTTTGGATATCTAAACCTCTGTCTTCAGCAGATAAATTTCCAATACGATATTCTTCTAACATCTTCAAAACCTAAGCATGATGAAAGAAAGAAAAAAAAAAAAAAATACTATAATATATTAACCACTATGACAAATAAATGCTATCTAAATCTTGGCCAAACAGAGGCTGAACTTAAAACAGTAGTTTTTCACTTTAAAAAGAAAAAAAAAAAGGAACAAATAAAAAAAAAAATTGATAACATCAACTAAAGAGATCTAGTGATACATGTATTAGAAATCATTGATTCCGCATTCAAACTCGGCCTTTGTTTTGACGTTACTTGTCACATGAAATTCTCAAATTCAAAACAGAGACTTTAAATCAGTACTTTTTTTGAATTTATTTATTTCAGATTAAATACTTTCACTAAAACTTACCAAGTAGTCTATACAACAATATCAATGAGGATTATCAGGTGTCGCTTATAAAAAAATGCTGTTTTAAAAACCAAGGGAAAAATCGAAAACAAACACTCTGGAAGGAATGAAAATAAAATGCAATTAATGAATTTATGATCAGAAATATGTAATTTGGTCTGTTTCTGAGACCAAGCATTTTGAAAACGATCCGTTTTTGCATTACTGGTTTGGTTTACTGTTGCTCCTATCTTTCCTTTGCATTTCCTAATGGCAGTAAACTTGAAAAGGAAGGCGAGGTCTGTTTCGCATTTTCATTTGAAAGAAATTCCATGAAAAAAGCATTTCTCACTTAAGGCAACATTTAATCAATCAGAGACTTTTGGTTTCCTTTTTACAATATCAATACTAAAATTAAAAATTCAGCATTAATACCTGTGAATTTTTATGAACTGCATATAGTTCCCAAAAGGGTTCCAAAGATCCGCCAGCAGCCATCAAAATTTTATCTCCACCTGGATGCTTAGAAATGAATTCAGTTATATCATAGACTCCACTTTTAAAGCATACCCATATTCGCTTTTCAGGTGTACTGTGATCAGCAACATCTTTGGCAGAATAAAATGGTAATCCAGGAATTTCAGTCCCAAAAAGATCTACAAGAAGTAAATGTGTTTAAAAATTACACGCAAGAAGGAAAAAAAATTACAATTTATTCTAGTCCTGTTTAAATAGTTACAGAAAAGAGTATTTTTCATAAAATTATACCTATATATATATACTATCGTCCCCGCTTAATTGGGTAATGGATAAACGAATACCCCTCTTATACGAACATAATATCTCGGAACCGAATCTTTCCCATACCATAAACGCAAGGTTAAAGATCCCCGCTTTATCGAATAATATTTCTTGGAACCGGTAGTATTCGTTTGGCTCCATGGACTGCAGTTTCGATGAATCGAAATAGCCGAGTTATACCCTATTTAACGAGAGCTGATAGTAGAAGTAAACAAAGAGGGTTGCCACATTCACAACTTACTCCTCTGATAAAATAAAAAAGGTGAAAACGTGCGCGAACATTTCGCTTATCTGGTTGGCGTTGGTTTCACTCATATTAAGCACCAAGCAAACAGCAATATCAGCAAGTGTCACGTTGCTTTGTTTACTTTTACTATCAGTTCTCGTTAAACAGGGTATAGCGGTATATTGCATGTTTCTGCCGTAGTCCTTGCTTAGGGGCGGTTACTCACTGCTTTATACTTGAGCTCTGCCTTAAAAAATTTACAAGTTGTACTGTACCAAGTGCGGTCGCTCGCTGGTGTTCTAATTTCACATTAGCTACCAGTTTTTTTCAGCTCTCTTTGCTTTATAAGAGGATTTTTGCCTCCAACTCGCCTAGTTTCGTATTCCATGCTGATGAGTGCATAATAAGAACGAAACTGCAGTCCATGGATCAAAATAGCCGAGTTGGCGGTGTATTGCATGTTTCTGCTTTAGCCCTTGATTGGGGGGGGGGGGGGGTTACTCACTGCTTTATATTTCAATATTATTTAGAAAAAAGACAAGTTGATTATTAAACAACAGACATTTTCAAAAAAGTAAATATTCTATCATTCATCAGAAAAATGAAAATTTAAAAAGTGAGCAAAATTAGTTATCTGGTCTTTACGAGATTAAACGAAATTACATACCTTTATGTTCTTTGGCAAAAACATCAGAATTCTTCCAAAACAAAATAAATAAAAATGAGGAGGCACATACTCCAGCAAGGGCTACTGAAGACAAATATGTTTCGTAAGACTTGTGATGATCAGAGGAATGTTTGAATTTTTCTCCCTTAAGATCAAAGTTGTACCTGAATGCAGATGAATAACGTAATACCCTGAAAATATTGAAACAATAATGTAACACATATATGTAACAATACTGTAAACAAAAATGTTCATTTAATATTTAATATGAGATACAAAAACATGAAGCATTGAATATACGTAAAATGCATATAAAGTAGGCATTTAACAAACTTCTTTAAATTCAAAAGATAGTGTTAATAGAAATAATTACTTACTTTCCTTGTAAATTTTTTATAGAATGATAGTTTGAATGACTAAAAATACTTCTAATAGCAGAGGATGAACAAAGTTTTGATAATTGGTTCATTTTTTATAACTTCATTGAAAATACTTTAAAGAGCTTCCTCTGAAAATAAAAAACAACAAAGTTAACATTTATTCAGTCCTTTAAAAACTTATTGTAAGAGAACATGTTAATACAGGGTCTGATTAGGAAATTTTAAAACAGGCCAGACACATCCTTGCAGAAATCCAGTTGAGAAGGATACAATCAGTTTGTATATCATTGCAAGATACACTGAGGGTGTAAACTACTTAAACAAAATACTAGATAGCGAAAAATTGTTGTGATGTTAAAAGCCACATTACCATCCATTTCAAACATCACTCTTGGTTTTAAATATCATAACAAACACATTTCTAATAATTTTCTGTATGGTCTATAATTTTGGATAGGTAGACATGTCATTTCAAATTTTCAGGAGGGGGGGGTCAAAGGGGTACATACTTAATGCATATTATATTAAAACATAATAAAAACAATGTCCATATCCACGTAAATATATAAATTTCTCAAACTCAGGGAGGACGATTGCCCCCTCCTTACCTAGGTTGGGCATCATTTTCTCACCCCAAGCGGTTTAAATTAGTTTTGTTCACCTAGGTGTTTTTCAATTAAAATAAACTTTGGCAGAAGATAACCTAAGCCAGGCTCATGGGCCTACTGGTAAGTCAAATTTTTAATAAATTACATTTTAGTTATTCAGAGTTATTCCCAAAATATTTCAGACACTTTCTGAAAACGATGAAAAATGTTGCAGAGTTTTGTTTATGAAATATGATAAAATCTGCACAAAATAAAATGAAAAATAAATTATTTAAAAAAAAATTGTACATTTCTGTCGCCGTTATAAAGAACAGCAGTTTCGACATTTATGGAAATGTATTACTCTTTTTAAAACTTAAACCATTTAAAAATATGCAGACAAATTTATAAAACATGGAGGACATTGCAAGAATAAATAAACATAAACAAGTGTGAATGTGGACATAAAAACAAATTTTTACGAGTATGGATTGGATAACTGCATAAAAACGCGGTTATATTACGCTATAAAATCCGATACAAAAAAGAAAAAACAGCGAAGACATCCATTCTTGCATATGACAACTCCAGAAAGTAAAAAAGAAGAAAACATCAGTAATTTCTGTAAACAAAATGGAAATAATGAATGTCATCAAAATATTACTTGTATTCAAAAATATTTTCAAATCGAACACTGTGCTGTGGAAGAGCAAATATTAATTTCTTAAATAGTAATTTTAATTTTCAATAAAAGTTTCACAAGTTGACACTTGTAAAGATGAATTTCACGAAAGATTGTTTTCACATAAAACGATAATATTGTTCAACTAAATTCAAAAAAATGACAAATTTTAAGCGATAACGCATTTATTTCGCAAGCCGTCTGCTACAATTAATTTTTGTTGCCAATACAAAAGCGTAATACCAAGTATCAAAACTATTCACGTTTTGGTATGGAATCTGTTGATGTGACGTCATAGTTGGTGTACGTGCTACTCAACCATCGGAGTTCCAGCTCTCCCCTCAATATAATATGAAAACTTGAAAACTATTGATTCTCTAAGGCAGGGATTCAAGTGAAACAGGCTGTCGCAAACTGCAATCGCTACTGGAAATGAATTACATTAGAACGTTTCTTGATAAAACATCGTGACGTCAGCGTGACACGTTTGCCTATGAAAAACGAGCTAGATATAACGTCACAGCCTACTTGGCGAATAAGAGGAGATCGTTGACTGCTTGTGAGCTCTTATTGGCTCCGCTCGTAGTGACGTCAGTGCCAAGTTAGGTTGATGATAATGTAATTCACTTCCAGTAGCGATTGCAATTTGAAGCGATCGCAGTGCTGTTTCACTTGATTCCCTGCCCAAGAGTCCCCAAGACCCAAGTAGCACAAACGGTTGGGGAATTTTTAGGCAACTGCTCCAAGACATGGAAGTTGCTGTGAGCCAAAACTCTTACCAGGAACTGTTGAATTCCATATTTGTTTTTGTATATGGTATACAGAAGGTTCAAACTTTACAAACTGAATGTTAAATTTGAGGTAAGTTGTTGCCGTAAGGTCAGTGAAGGCCCTCAAAACAAGGCATTTTTGACGTATTTCAGCGTTTTTGAGGTCTAAAAACAGCTTGTACATTTCAGTTGCCACGGCAAAAGTAGTGTCGTTTGAAAGATCAGTGTAAGCACTTTAAAATAATGTATAAATAATCAAGGAAATTTCAACGTGCTTTTAGTTGCGTAAGGCAGGGATTCAAGTGAAACAGGCCATCGCAAATTACAATCGCTACTGGAAATGAATTACATTAGAACGTTTCTTGATAAAAACATCGTGACGTCAGCGTGACGTTTGCCTATGAAAAACGAGCTAGATAAAACATCACAACCTACTTGGCGAATAAGAGGAGATCGCTGAGTGCTTGTGAGCTCTTATTGGCTCCACTCGTAGTGACGTCATGCCAAGTTAAGTTGATGATGATGTAATTCACTTCCAGTAGCGATTGCAATTCGAAGCGATCGCAGTGCTGTTTCACTTGAATCCCTGCCTAAGGCCGAAATATGAAAAATGTCCTATTTTACCGATATTCAAATGGTCATAACTTCCTCTGCCAACAACACATTGAAATATTGTTTTTGGCAACGTCATACTCTATTCTTTGTCTTAACAGAACAGTTGAGTCCTTTCAGGCGAAATGTGAAATTTTTTTTACAAAAAATGTATTTTTTGTAAAAAAAATTTAAAACTAAATTAAAAAATAAAAAAATTAAAAACTAAACAACTCAACTTTAGAGCAAAACATTCTGGATTTGGTCTTTGAATAAGATAATAAGCATTTGGTAAATCTTCGGAAAAAATCTAAGAGGTCATAAATCACCTCATAATGCTAGGCGTGACAGTTTCTCAGATTCTTGCTCTTAATTGAAAAGTTTTTAACTTCCAAGTCAATTCAGAACGCGAGAACCTCCAAATGATTCTGCAAATTTTCTGCAGTATCTTCAAATTAATGAAGAAATTTCACAGAAATCTGCAAAATTTGTTAAAGAATCAAATTTTCCTGCGAAAATGCCGAGTTTAAGTCAAATCAGTATCAATTACGGGAAAATTAAATCTACTTCTAAGTAAAACCTGTGCAGAAAATTCACAGATTTTTTAAAAAATATTTGACAATTTCATATTACTAAAAAACCATATACGTAGATTGTATCTATTTATATATGTAAGTCAGTATAACTGCTCCCGAACGCCAGTGAAATGATCATCGAAGGAAGTATCGATAAATTCGTAATTTTTTAAGCCTTGTGTTCGACTAATTTACATAGTTTTACGATTTTAATTAGCGGGCATAATCAATTATATCTACATATTACTATATAAGCCGTCTTTTTTCTTCCACCGTTTTTTTTTTTTTTTCTAAATTTCGGATTCTGCTTCGCAAGTGGTCAATAATTTCTCCAATTAAACTGTGTTTGTTCAAGTTTTTAAATGAAAAAATTAGAAAATGGGTAAGTTTGGAGAATCTATTTCGTATTGTCGAAATAATTTTAAACTTAAATAAAGAAAATTAATTCAACGTTTGAAAGTAAAACCTTGCAAATATTATCGTCCAGAGCATAGTTGAATTTTGTATGAAGTCTTGTTCAAATCGAACAAGGGTTATGAATTACATTATAATAGAATTCATACAACTGTGCATTCGATTGATTCAGTTAGTTGGGGAGGGGGGTGGCAATAAAATGAACATAAATATAAACGTTTTTTTTTTTTTTTGAAATATATTACCAAGTTTAATATTTTATTGAAGTATAAGCAACATTTTTCCTAATAATTCCTGGAAAAGTATTTGTCTTCTGATTTTCTTTTATTGTGAAATTTATCTTAGAAGGAATTATATACCACTCTTTTTCGAAGCATGAACATAAATGTTTCAGCGAATGAAATGAGATGTAATGATTTTTTTTTCTTCACATTTAGAATTTTTGCATGGATGACTGTTATAAATTGCCAAAAATTAATTTACTACTGCAATTTTTTTAATTAATTATACTTAATTTCATTATCAATTTTAATTAATTAATTACATTTTAAGTTAAACATTATGTATTAATAATTGTTATAGTTTTAATTTAATTAGTGTTAATGCAACAAACAATTAATGCTTCTGATTTATCTTTCGTGACCTTGCCCCCCCCCCCCCCCAAACAAAGTTCTAGATACGTGCTTGCTCTGGAGTACATAATATGTTGTATTTTTGGGTTTTCTTTCTGGTGAATTAAGTTGAACTGTTGCAATGAACAAATATAACTTATTTTCCAAACTGTTTCCAGATGAAATACGCTAAATTTATTTTTTTTCCAAATTTAAGCAAAATGTTGGGGGTGCGGGGCACCCCCTGGCACCCCCGTAAGTCCGCCTATGAACACCACCAAAACCAAACACTAACTGAAACTGCATTTTTCAGCTTTAATTTGGAAAAAAACTTTGCTTGAGATCAGTGGTGCATCCAGAGTTTCTTCCCGGGGGAGCTAAGTGGCCCTCCTGCAGAAGGTTTTCGAATTTATAGTCCTAGAGAAAAAAACGAAAGTTTATTTTTAATAAAATTAAGAGGGGTTGTAGGGTTATCTTTCAGCAAATATCCGAAAGTCAAGTAGAAACACGCAGTTCTAAGCAGTTTGTTTTTATCAAGGGAACCCCCTTGATAAAATAATATCTTCGTGTTTCTTGGGAGGGGCTCAATCTCCTTGTTAGAAATGTTTGGTTTCTTTATGTATGACTAGATTTGTTAGAAAACGTTCAGAAATAACTGAGAATATAAATAAAAGCGTAAGCCTAATTCGGTAAACATAAAATACAGTGAACTCTCACTTATACAACGCCTCATTTATGCGCCTTTTTCACTTATAAGACGATTTTGAATGGTCCCAGCACATTTCATAGCAAAATAATGATAGTATCTATCGTTTATGCGTCGCTCTTAGGATAAACATTTCACTTATGCGCCGAATTTTCCGTAAAATGTAACCAAAAAAAATTATTTTATTTAAAAAAATAAGCATGTTTCTTCACTTTCCCCTTTAACCCTTCGCCTATTGCTCACGCAAGGCATTTTTTCCGCATGAACTAGAGTTCGGAGAGGGATAATTAACCTATTATAGATCGTTTTAAAGGGAGCAGTTTGTAATGAGGTATGCATCATTTTTTTCCTCTCTTTATCATTGTAGTTACGTCCCAGTAATTGCCAAACCATAGTAATATATCCCTTGTCTATAGAAATATTCTGATTCATTCTTTCATTAGAACCTATGTTGCGTTTTAGTCCTTTAAATAGGCTTGTTCACTTATACGTCTCTCTCACTTATGCGCCTTTTTCGGTTGGTCCCTTGGGCCGGCGCATAAGTGAGAGTTCACTGTAAATGAAATGCCTCAATAGCAGTGCATAAAAAAAAAAAGAGCGGAACTGTTTTCTTTTATGCGGTTTCCATGGACACGACTCAAAATTTCTAAACTTGATAAGCCTATTTTAAAGTAACCTAGTATAACAAATCAGAAATACTGTCGGACCCGCTTAATCGGGTACGGATAAACGAATACCCCGCTTATACGAATAAAACATCCTGGAACCGAATATTTCCCCATGCCATAGGCGCAACGAAAAGATCCCCGTTTAAACGAATACCCCGCTTATTCAAATAACATTTCTTGGAACCGATGATAGTATTCATTTAAGCGGGACCGACAGTACTTAAAGAAGCTTTAAAGATTTGCTAGAATGTAGCATTGGATTATAATTGCGGAAAATGAAATTACTTGGACGAAATTGGCAACATAAATTACTATAGGCGCTTCACAATGTATACAATATTGATATTTTTCAGAATAACATTAAGTTTTAAAACTTTTTGCCCCCCCCCCCCTAAATGACGGGATTGCTGTCACAACATGTACTGTTAAAATATCGTTTTCATCAACAAAAGTTCGAAAAAAATATTTAAGAAGTTACATCTATAGAATGCTTTATATACTACATCTCCTGATATATGTTTGAAAGAAATATTTCACAAAAAGTAAGAAATATTGCCATACAAGTTATTTTTTCTTCAATTATAAGTAAAAAGTAATACTATTTTTTAACCGCGAATGTGTAAGGGAAAAAGCCTGGCATCTAGAAGGGGGCGAAGAGTGGCCCTTGCTATGTGCGAAAAATTCCGACATTTGTGTGCGCCTGTTTTTTTACTTCTTTTTACGTAGTAAAGGAAGTATTGTGATCACGAAAAAAATTTCACTCAAATTTCGGTCTAAATTTTGACTTTGCTCACCCCCGAATGAATGTCGTGTAGTTTTTTCGACCTATCAGCACGTGCATATGTACCTAACAACATACAAACAGTCGAAAAATCAATTTCGACCACCCCCGAGTAAATTACGACGAGTTTTCTCGTGACGTCTGTGTATACGTATGTGCGGATGTATGTGCGTATGTATGTCGCATAACTCAAAAATTTTATGCCGTAGAAGCTTCTGGCTAGGTATGTAGGCTCTGAGGATGGTCTAGTTGTGCATCTCCCCTTGTGGTTGCATTCGAATGTTCCCAAGGGGGTGTTTTACCCCTCTTTTGGGGTAAATCAGTGTTAATTTCGATGCAGACTCAAGTGATATGAATTGGCGCAACCACTTGGCGATATGTCGCCAAGCTTTTGGTCGCCAAGTGTTTGACGCCAACTTGGCGACAAATTTGGTGAAACAATGATTTTTTGAATTTGGGTTCAACTTGGCGCTATTGGCGATATTTCGCGAACAATTCACTGAATGATATTAAAATCAGCAATATTTAGAAGATTAACCATTGTAAAATATTTTTTGCATTGTTTCGTGGCAGATTAGGGGAGTAAATATTTGAATTGTTACCTTGCTCACTCCAAGCACTTTTTTTTAACACTTAAGGCAACTACAAAGAAATTTACACGTAAAAGGAAGTAGTGTGGTGTCCATACCAGATTTTTTTCTTTAAATTTTGACGTAAAAGTTTTTGCCCCAGCTGATAGGGGTGCTCGAGTATCCACATGAGTTTTAATATCTTTGAAAAATAGAAAACGAGAAGAAATATAGCTGCGTTAAAACTAATTTGTACACAAATTTTCATTTTGATGTACTTTTCAAATTGCTTTTTGTTCTATTACTGTTTTAGCAATTATTGAATGATTTTATCAAATTTCTGAGTAATATTTCACCGATTTTGGTTGTAAATTTTTGTTTCGATAGTGTTTTCTTTCTTTGCAATTTTTTAGCACTTGATAAAGAAATTATATATTGGAATTTTGTGAAATTAGAGGGAAAAAGGGTGATGTATAAGGATTTTTCTTCTTTAATTCTTACCACGTGATAATTCCGGAAATTGCGTTTGGAGCCAAAAGTGCACCCCCCTCCAAAAAAAAAAAAAAATAATAACATTTTCTGGGAAGGCGAATGCTCGACAGGATATGTTCAGAAATTGATGTCCAAAAAAGCTGTTTTAGGCTATCTTTAATAACGTTAGACGGGTCAGAGAGGATTCAAGAGCTGCCCTCAGATATTTTGTGGCATTAAGTTCTTTTTCAGTTATGATCCGAAATTGTTTTAACAATATATATAGGTTATGCTTGAACTGAAATGAAGTGAAATAAAAGACAGCTTCGGGCACCCCTTAAATGGGGGATTTCGTCACAGTTTGTGCTTTGCCTTTGCGATAATGAGGCCCCCATGGTCCAAGGTCTAACTGGTCCAGTAGGCCTAAGACCGGCCTTGCACTGTTCAAACTACAGGTTGCGTGTGGCACCTTTGAGGGTAAAAAAAAAAGTTGTAGCACTCCTGAAGGGTGCCACTTGACTCCTCTTGGCACCTTTGAAAGTGGTATTAGGCTTCCTATGGTACACTAGCGCAGCCAGGATTTCCTCCTGGGGGGGGGGGGATTTTTTTCATCATAGCCATCCTTATGTGTATAGTATACATATCAATATATCACGATCAGATATATAACTTGAAAACATGAGTACAAATGCGACTATTACCTCTCGCTTCGCCGTCCGTTGCGGTTAGTTTTCGTATTCAAAAGTAATATTTACATATAGCTAGAGCCGCTATATAGACAGGCCGACGCATCAAGATTAAGTTTCACCACTTTGGATCCAATTCCTTAACTTTCACTTTCAAATTTTCATTGTTGCGTAGTAGGGTTACCAGAAAAAAGTTTTGGCACATTACGAAGCTTTGCAAAATCCACGTGCCACTAATAATTGCTCACAGTAAAAAATTACCAAAACGCGGTTACTGGCCAGAAAAGACAACCACTCAAACACACAAACACGCGCTGGATCCAAAGTGGTGAAACTTAATCTTGATGCGCCGGCTCGTATATATAGGGGCCTTACATATAGCTAAGGCCCCTATATATACGAGCCGGCGCATCAAGATTAAGTTTCACCACTTTGGATCCAACGCGTGCTTGTGTGTTTGAGTGGTTGTCTTTTCTGGCCAGTAATCGCGTTTTGGCAATTTTTCACTGTGAGCAATTATTAGCGGCACGTGGATTTGGCAAAGCTTAGCAATGTGCCAAAACATTTTTCTGGTAACCCTACTCCGCAACAATGAAAATATGAAAGTAAAAGTTAAGGAATTGGATCCAAAGTGGTGAAACTTAATCTTGATGCGCCGGCTCGTATATATAGGGGCCTTACATATAGCTATGTAAAAGTACAAATTCATTTCAATATTCAAGGCTTGTAACTGTCGTATACATCAGAATCAGATGTTTCTGCATTACTAGGCAGCAGTTTTTTTTTGGCATGTTTGCATAATTTTAGAAATAAAATCATTTTAAAGGATAATATGGAAATCATGTTACAGTTGATTATTTGCCTCATAAGCGACAAAAATTAATAAATACAAACGACTGAATAAAAATATTGAACTCCTGTTTATTTGCACACAAACAACATTTTAATTTTAAAACTATGTTAGAGCAATACACAGCGAATTCACTTCACTGCATTCCACCGAATTCAAACGAATGTAAAACAAAGGAACAACAAAACCATTATAATATGGCTTCGAAAATGAGAAATATAAACAGATTATGATATTCAGGGCAATAAAAATTCAAATGACATATATTTATCAGATAGATATAAACGTATGAAAAGATAAGTTGTTACAATATTTTTAAAAAATGCGTAAAATATAAATTTAAAAAATAAAATAAAAGTGAAAAGGAAACATAAATAAACTATAGACGTGAGTCTTTTAACAATGGACTTTTGGGATCGAGATAAGAAATGAACCTTTACTGTTATATGGTGATTACAACATACAAAGCAATATGTAGTCTGCGCGACTTTTGTGCCAGCTGGTTTAGGACGTCATCTTCACTGATGGGAATTCGGTCATAGATGTAAGCCACGAACCAGTCCATTTAAACGCTCTTCTCCAGTTT
This sequence comes from Uloborus plumipes, assembly GCA_038373865.1. NCBI lineage: Eukaryota > Metazoa > Arthropoda > Arachnida > Araneae > Uloboridae > Uloborus > Uloborus plumipes. The sequence goes on along the minus strand of JAXGGA010003515.1, from coordinate 59,680 downwards.
TATTTCTTAAACATGTTTAAGAAATTAACAGTTAAGAAGTTAAAGTTGTTAAAAAACTTTAAAGAAGAGAAAGACCTTTCAGTGCATGTCGTTACAGGAATTGTAGCAGAAATGGTGAGGAGAGATTTTATTGTTGGTAGGAGCTCAGCGTTGCAGTGTTGCAAAGCTTCAAGTGGGCTTTTTGGTTTTTTTTCTTTCACCATTTCTTGCCAAAGAATAATTTCCCCCAATAAACTTGGAGAGTCAAGCTTATGAAATTCCGCTAGTTTCATAACACCAGAAATATGTCTTCCTCACTCTTATATTCTCCTTTAACAAAATCTGGAAGGGTGTTAAGATTTTCTCATGAGCTTCAAATTTTTCGTATAGTGCTTCAATAGTATTTTCCAGGAAAGAAATGAACAAAGATCGTCGGAAATATTCTTCAACCGTATCGGCTGGGACATTATCTCTCTTTGCCTGCCGCCATGCCATCCTTTCCTTTGAAATGGTGACATCTAATTCAGCACAAAGCTCACTTATTTTTTTGAAAATATGAGAAAATGTTTGCTCTGCGTTACTTCTTATTTCCTCCAGCTTTGATTTCACAATCATAGCAGATTTTACTGCACTTATAAGGTCCAGATTTTGTGTCTGCAAACAGGGCCTGATTAAGATATCACGGGGCCCTAGGCCAAATACTTTTTTTGGACCCCCCATAATGAATCTTTTCAATTTTAAGCATGGGATAAAACAAATTTAGGCATTGACTACAGCAATTTTAGCCATTTGGGGGCCCCTAAATTGTGGGGGCCCTAGGCCGCGGCCTAGTTGGCCTATTCAGTAATCAGGCCCTGTCTGCAAATATATACTCAATGGCATGGTCAACGAAAATACGTGATCAACTACAAAAAGGCTCACCAAGAAGTCGCACTTTAGTACAGCACTCTGGAGAAGCTGGGCTTCGGTAGCTGTTTTTGTGTCAGCCCACTTTTATATTTCTTCCAAGGATGAAAGCAGAGGGTTAAGAAGCTCAATAAAATTTGTCACTGCTCAGTGGCGCTCAACCCATCGAGTGGGGGTGATTCTCTTTAATTTTTCTTTTTTTGTTTCTTCAGATGACGTTGCAATCCCAGCTGTTAACACTGCTTGGCGCCTCGGAGTGTTAAAAAAATTTTGTGCTCTCTCAATAACACCAATGCAATGCCTAATTGCTTGAACAGAACATCCTTCAGAGATGCAAACATTTAAGCAATGCGAGCTGCAATGCACATACACTAGGTGGCCAAAAGTATCCGGACACTTTCAAAAATTTACATTTTTAGATATAACTCGAGAAATAAGTGATCAATTGTTCTTTAACTTTAGTCATACAAAATATATTCTTCACCGAACATTTCCAAGTTGAAATTAAATTACCCTTGCATTTGGGGGACGATAAGAAGGGGGGTCGAAAGAAAAACCGCTTTTTGACCATAACTCTTTGAAAATAGCTCAGAATAAGCTATGCATTTCAGTAATTAATTAGCATACTATGTATAATTACTATACAAATTCAAATGAACGTACCACTCTTACTTCCGAAGATATGAAACATTTTTTAAAAAACGGCAATTTTATTTGAAGGGTTTTTGCTCATAACACGCAGAGTTTTTGATCAAACCTTATGAAAACTTCAGGAAAGATGACAAAATACAAGAGAAAGAACATACTAAAACGGTTTTTAAAAATATTAAAAATCCGATGAGATATGAACGTTAAAAGGAAATAATTTTTCACGGCGCATGCGCGAAAGACAGAAATTTATAACTACAAAAATATTGTAGCCTGGTGTATACTGCATCTTATAAAAAAAGTTCCAGTTGAATATCGTAAAAATTGAAAAAGATATCAGCGATCTAGTGAGCTGTAATTCATTCATTTGCAGACAATTCATAAATGGAGAGGGGTTGTTCACAAATAGTGTGGGGACAATCGAGCATATTTTTCAATGTTAAATTGTATACTGTTTAAAAATCTATATTTGGCATAGAAGTCACATTTCGCCCATTCGGCCAAAAAGACCTTCGTAGGTGGCCAAAAGTATCCGGACACCCCCTGAAACGTTGGTTTTGAACGATGACGAAATAACCTTTATTTTAAAAATAGCTCTTTGTGGACAGACCCTCACTATGTATGTATTGTCTGCGAATGAATGAAATACAGCTCACTAGATCGCTGATATCTTTTTCAATTTTCATGATATTCAACTGGAACTTTTTTTATAAGATGCAGTATATAGGGGAGAGTGGTAATGAATGGGCCACTTTTTGGTTCTGAATTTTTGTAATTTTTTCTAACACTTTGTTTTAACTCTAAATTGGTGTTTTAGTTACTTTACTTATCTGGCTATCTAAAAACGTCATAAAAGTTGGATTATCATCTGTCTATAATAAATTATAATAGAAAATCTGGTATGGACCCCACACTACTTCCTTTTACGTGTAAATTTCTTAGTAGTTGCCTTAAGTGTTAAAAAAAGTGCTTGGAGTGAGCAAGGTGAGCATTCAAATATTTACTCCCCTAATCTACCACGAAACAATGCAAAAAATATTTTACAATGGTTATTTTTCTAAATATTGCTGATTTTAAGATCATTCAGTAAATTTTTCGCAAAATATCGCCAATAGCGCCAAGTTGAACCCAAATTCAAAAAATAATTTTTTCGCCAAATTTGTCGCCAATTTGGCGATATGTCGCCAAGTTGGCGTCAAACACTTGGCGACCAAAAGCTTGGCGACATGTCGCCAAGTGGTGGCGCCAATTCATATCACTTGAGTCTGTATTGAAATTAACATTGATTTACCCCAAAAAAGGGGTAAAAGACCCCTTTGGGAACATTCGAATGCAATCACAAGGGGAGGTGCACAACTAGACCCCCCTCAGAGCCTACATACCAAGCTAGAAGTTTCTACGGCATATAGTTTTTGAGTTATGCGAGCCACATACGCACATACATCCGCACATACATCCGCACATACAGACGTCACGAGAAAACTCGTCGTAATTTACTCGGGGGTGGTCGAAATTGATTTTTCGGCTATTTGTATGTTGTTAGGTACATATGCACGTGCTGACAGGTCGAAAAAACTACGCGACATTCATTCAGGGGTGAGCAAAGTCAAAATTTAGACTGAAATTTGAGTGAAATTTTTTTCGTGATCACAATACTTCCTTTACTACGTAAAAGGAAGTAAAAATAAAAATTTTGAAATTTGGCCCATTCAACCCCACTTATGGGGTTGAATGGGCCATCGAAGGTAATGAATGGGCCACTAATTGAATTCAATGAAAACATGTGGATTTAATCTTTTATTTGCTGAATATGACAAATTAAATGTGGCACTTGACATGATGATACAAAATCATACTGATTTAAAATTATATAAACATCAAAACTTATGCAATTAAAAGAAAACTGATGCATACCAATTGTACCAGAAAAATGACTAAATAATGAGATTGTAAGAAATAAATAACATCAAATATGTGTAAAAAAAAAATAACAGATAATACATACTATGATTTAACAAAATTTATATATTTCAAAAATAATATTAAAAATCACTTTCAAAAACTTCATCTTCATTTTCAAACTTGTCAAAATTCAAAAAATTTTTTTTTAAATTTACTAGACATCGGGAATAAGAAATATCTAACTTAAGTTACCAAGAAAGAAAATGAAATTGTACTGTGAGGAATATAATATCAAGGAGAGAGGGGGCTTTTTCAAGCCACGCACTGCGACCAGAGGTCTATTGTACTATAGGAATATAATATAGATCTGCAAATTATATTTAGAAGTTACTTCAAACCTATTTTGACGACAGTAATCTTTATCTATGACAGTCAGTTGTGTTTCATATTAATGCGAAAATCCAAAGAAAAGGAAGAAAAACAATATTTAGGTGGCCCATTCATTACCATGACATAGTGGCCCATTCAGCCCCACCTATAGTTTTGGAATACATTTAGATTTTTTGAGTACATTGAATTTAGATAACATCAAAATACATCTTAAGATTAGTTTATAGATATGGAAAGACTAGCTTATACATATGTATGCAGTGAAATACTTGGTACATTTTAGCTAGGAAATGTTTTACTAAAAAGGGAAAAACTTACTTTTCAGTCAGATTCTTGACCATGCCATTATAGTTTGAAAATGGCTCAGCGCAAACGAATGAAAATTGGATGAGTTTAGTAGAACAAATAGCTACATCTATTGGTGGCATCAAAAAAAAAATCATGCAAATACTTTTTCATATTTTGTTAGTGGCCCATTCATCACCATGGCCCATTCATTACCACTCTCCCCTACCAGGCTACAAGATTTTTGTAGTTATAAATTTCTGTCGTTCGCGCATGCGCCGTGAATTTTTTTTTCCTTTTAACGTTCATATCTCATCGGATTTTTAATATTTTTAAAAACCGTTTTAGTATGTTCTTTCTCTTGTATTTTGTCATCTTTCCTGAAGTTTTGATAAGGTTTGATTAAAAACTCTGCGTGTTATGAGCAAAAACCCTTCAAATAAAATTGCCGTTTTTTAAAAAATGTTTCATATTTTCGGAAGTAAGAGTGGTACGTTCATTTGAATTTGTATAGTAATTATACATAGTATGCTAATTAATTACTGAAATGCATAGCTTATTCCGAGCTATTTTCAAAGAGTTATGGTCAAAAAGCGGTTATTCTTTCGACCCCCCTTCTTATCGTCCCCCAAATGCAAGGGTAATTAATTTCAACTTGGAAATGTTCGGTGAAGCCTATATTTTGTATGACTAAAGTTAAAGAACAATTGATCACTTATTTATCAAGCTATATGTAAAAATGTGAATTTTTGAAAGTGTCCGGATACTTTTGGCCACCTAGTGTATATAGCCCTCTGATACTTCTCTAGGATGAGTGTTTGAACACTTTTTATGTGCCCGTTTATAGCCCTTGCACCATCATAAACTTCACCAACCAGATGTTGAGGCTGCAGATTTAGGTCTTCGATTGTTTTCGTTAGTCCCTTTCCAGTTACATCAGTTATACGAATAAATTGCAAGAATTCTTCGCGAACATTACCCTCCTCGACAAATCTGACGCAGAACGCCATTTGGGTTTAATTGTACTGACATCAGTCGTTTCGTCTACTAGAATAGAAAACCACTGAGCCTTTCTTACTTGCTCAATGAGCTTTCCGAGGATAATGTTGTTGAATGATTTTTTTCTTCCGTAGTTAAACTTTTATTAGTAAGGGGTAAAACCTTCTGGGGGGTTCACCCCTGAAAAAACCCCTCGCTGCGCCCCTGGGCCATTGGCTATTCGAAACGAAAAATAATCGACCGTCTTTGAACAAACGGCATCGGTCCTTTCTTTCTTTCTTTTTTTTTTAGGTTCAACTACAAAAGAAAAAAAAATTATACCATCTGGGGGGGGGGGGTAACACCCAACCCTCCCCTCGCTGCGCCAGTGCTATGCCACCTTTAGGGTGTCATGGGTCACCAAGAGCGGATCCAGAACTTGTTCAAGGGAGGAGCGGCTGACTTTTATTACTTACTTTTTACTATGCATATTGGTTTGTAAATATTGATCACATTAGTTTCAGACTTCAATTTCGAAACATTTCCGAGGGAAAACCCCAATTTCTTTCCTTCAACATCATTATAACTCGTCTAAAATAAAGTGTTTTGAGCTTCAATATTGAAAATTTACTGTGTAAGAATCCCTCAAGGGAGAGGCGATCGCCCCCATCGCCCCTCCCTTGTATCCGCACCTGTGGGTCACCCATTGGGTGCCATAAGGTACCAAAGGGTGCCACTTGAATCCATATGGCACTTTCAAGGATGCTATAGGGAGTCAAATGCAGCTGGAGCTACAACTTTTCACCCTTAAAGGTGCCGCATGCACCGTGTACTTGTAACAGTGTGGCTGCATATTAAGAATTTTTCTCAGATATTTAACCGAAAGCACTTCACAACTTTACCCAATATCAGTTATTAATTTATTTCATTTACTTCATGAATTAAAACTTGATGCAGAAACTTGCAGTAAGATGAGTAAGGATCAGTTACAAGTTTTTGTCAGTCCTCGAAAAAATCGTAGATGGGACACTGGGTTTATTAACGGAGTTTTTATCATTTACAAGTACATAGGATTTATCATCTCTCTAAGTGTGTAATATATTGTCAAGTGAATAACAGAGCAAACTTGTTTTCATGAACTAATTTATTTTGATTAGAAAAAATGATACAGTGAACTGAGGTAGGTTGATTAAATATATACAGGAAAAGAGACTCTTTGTTGAGCAAAATAAATGACTTACAGAAACAAAGACCACATTTATAATATTAATAGACTGAATATACTGTTTTATAAATTATAATAGACTGAACAAAATATTCCTTTAGTTCATAATATTTGAATCAGCATAGTATTTTATTGGATGGTTATGAAACGACGGCACTTGGTTTAGATTAAATAATTTGTTCTAAGGCATGGATACCATTTATGACACCTTTAAGACAAGCATGACATTTCCCCTAAATTCAAAGTAAAACTGGCGAGTTTCTAATAGCAGATTACTGGGGCTAAATAAAGTGTTAGTCAGCCCCCATCCCCCTCTCCAGGTTTATATTTTAACAGACATCAGACTGGAAAATCACTGGATCCTTACATCAGGCTCCAACTTCTTTTAAAGTATTACATTTTATTTTCTCTATAAAAACCTAGTTTTGAACATTAATGAAGATAAGTGACATATTTTGTAGAAAGCCATAAAAACTGGTGACTATGAACCAAATTAAAGATTTTTTAAAAAGTTTGATGACAAGAAATAATCCAAAATTTTAGCATACATAAAACATTTTGTGCACCATTTAAAATTTTTATATTTAATGCAGTACACTCCTGATTATCCGCGGAATTGGGTGGCACGGGTATGGCGGATAACGAAAATCGCGGATAATTCGAGAAAAGCATAAAAAATAGATAAAAAAGCCTTCTGCTTAAAAATAATTGCATTACACTTAAAACATGGTATGTACAAACAGTGACGATAGGTACAGCATTAAAAAATATTTGTATTTGAGGTTCTTAAGCGTATAAAATCTATAAAGAAGATGTACTTACGATAACGCAGATGTAAAATAATATATTGAATGAAGTACACCGTATTCTTGGGTAAGAAATGAAAAGAAAAAACAAAATTTAAATTCGTACTTTTTTTCGAAAAAATCAGTTAATTTGTTTGTTTCTTTTCCGAGACCATTGCGGATAATAGAGAGTTTACTGTATTAGATATGTTTTACATACGAAAATCAGATGACACTTGTGGATTTTCTTAGAAACGGAATGTTTAAAAAAAATCCTATTTACATTTATCATTGGTTTTAGCATTCAAATGAAAGAGAATTGCATGCAATCATTGATAGTATCATATGAATGTAAATTAAAAACAGGGGTACAGTGTTCCTCTGGTAAGTTGAGCTATGACCATGACCATGTCTTTTTTTTTGGGGGGGGGGGGGCGTTCAGTGAATAAGAAACGTGTTATCGGAGCGGATTGGAGTTGGAACATAGAGAAGTAACCTAACTCAATTAAGAACCAAATACACTTCTCTAATACCCCTGAAAAAAGTAAAAATTTCAAGGTCAAAGCAGACACAAGTTCGGAGGAGCACTATACATTCATTCAAAGGATATGTTGCACTGAACTCAAATGATTCGCAGCACTCCCACTAGAAAACAGACCCACCTAAAATGAGCTCAAAAACCCTCTGAAATTAACTCCTCTGAAAATTTCACGAAGGAGCAGGAGGGATTCATGGTACAATCTGCACTGTTAGATAGCTATTGAATAATTACCATTGTGCTTGGAAAGTAAAAAAGGAATAATCAACGTTTTATAGCACAAAATTTGCAAAAATTTGCGGACACGTGTTTCGAGGTTTTAAGGAACCATCTTTTCAATGCAACGAAGTGTCAGCTTTAGAATGAAAGCTTTTCTCGGATGACTTTTCATCCTAAAGATTCGTTGCAGTGAAAAAGAGATTCCTTAAAACCCGGAAACATATGTCTGCAGATTTTTTGCAACTTTTGCGCAATGAAGCGTTGATCATTTCTATTTTACTAAAAGGATGAATGCTATGCTAAAAGGTCCATGCATAAGAACAAATTACTTACAAGAGTATACATATTTTTTAAATTACTAATATTTCGTAATAAAGGTCACCTATCCTTAATTTTCAAAGAATAATAATACTGTAAAAACACTTATTTTCACGAGTAGTAATTTTTGCGAAAATGAAGATATCAGTGATTTTGCGGGCTAAATACTTCGCTAATTTCGTAAACAGTATCGAAGGTGGAAAATCCACCCCGGGAAAAATATTTCGAGAGGTTTTAATTTCCTTAATTACCATAGGTTTGTGAAAATCGCTAAAATTAAAGCCTCACTAAAATAAGTGCTTTTACTGTATGCAGTTTTCATAGACATTTTCATAATGGATGATTGAATAATGAGACAAACACTGATTATACAGGTAAAAAAACCCTCTTCTGTCCTTTCTTAATTCAACACTTGTAATATTCAAAACCACTTTCAACTAATCATTTAATGATTTTGGGGATACACTGCAGTATAAATGAGGTACTTTAATCATTAGTTTCGATGAGAGTTACTACTGTACAAAAACAAAATTAATCAGTAATTCAAGTAGATAAGCTTCTGTATTTTCATTTTTTGTATATTTTTTAATACTAATCAGATAACTTTTGGGGGAAATTAAAAATTAGCATTTGGTTTTAGAGACGTAAATTACAGTGTGTGGGACTTTTTATCAAGTTCCTAGAAAGATCCCTGTAAAAGTACGATCTACACACACTGTGATACATTTAAGAAGTAAAAGATAACTGTGGGCTCTATCATAACGTAATTTTATCTATTAGATATCGGATTTTTGTTACTCAAGTGTTTCACAAAAAGCAAAAATGTTTAATACGACTAAAACAGAAGTCACCCAGAACCGATTTTTGTTGAGTTTTTACGTTTTGATGCTTTCTGGATTTTATACATTTTGATGGAAAAAAATAGATTCGCCTTAATTATCAAAGCATAGCTGAAAACAATAAAATGCACTCCTTATACACTTTTCTTATCAAATTTATTATAAACAAAATCTTCATAAATTTAAGCTCTAACTTATAAACAACTTAATTTCTCTCAGTTTTTCTTTCCGCACCGAGACGCATTGACTTTTGAGCGAGTCATGTACAATGAGTTGTCAATAACAGACTAATACCGGAGTTACTGCCTACATTTAAAATGTCGATGATTTAGAATTTTTTAAAAACAAAATTCTTCAGCTAAATTAATTGGAAAAATAAAATGCTGTTCTAAAGACATTGACAAAATGAAAATCTGTTCTAAAATTATCAGCAAAACAAGTTGATGACGTCTATAAAACCATTGGCTTGGTAACATACTGTCCGTCCATGAAAGCCGCGCCTAGCACTCGCGAACAGTTCCACTTAAAAAAAGGAGGGAGGGGGGTGATAACTTTGGGTGATAACTTTCCGAAATTTTCCATTTAAAACTTGCATTTTTGCTATCCTTTTGACTTATTCAATCAAACTATGTATTTGAAATTAGTATCGTTCTACGTTGTTTGATACGGCTCAAAATGCTTCTTATTATTCTTCCTTTTATTGTTATATCTTACCTGACACCCCTATTTATTTTGGTAAGATCAGTGAAGACCTGACGCATGCGTAAATGTGCGAAAGGTTTTTACCTAAGAAGATCGGACAGTAATGTTACGATTCAATTAAGTTGCCTAAGTTGCTCGAGAAGTTAACCAAGCTTCTGGTGCCCAAACTTATAGGTTCTGAGTTTATACGTAATGGACAACATTTATTTTTCAAAACAGTATCCTCATGACAATGATAATTGAAACTAAGGCATGACAGCCATTAAATTGTACGTATATATACGTACGTATAATAAATTGTACGTATAAAGCCTGATAAAAATGAATAGAGATGATATGTTTTCAGAAAAGGATTTTATAAATGATATGTATAATATAAAACGTCAAAGATAGATCTTAGCTTATTAAGAGATGACAAGACTACTAAAAGCACTATTTCTCTAAAACATATCAGCGATACGTTCACACTTGTATAAAAAACATTTATGGTATTTTGTGAAAGTGTTATGATTTAGTTGTCCTTCAACGCAATATGCCACCAACTATGAATTTATTGCTCTTACCATATTTGAGGTTTCCTTTCAGCTCAACAGGGCTGTTTCAAATTGAAAAGTATACCTATGCTGATTACGTAAACTGCAGAAAACATGAATGTGTTTCGAGCATCTTTAAAAGTATCGATAAGAACATGATTGGAATGCGTATGTTTTTTACTAAGTTTCGAAAGTAAATATTATTTTGCTTATTCCTACAAGATATGTAAGTAAATTTAAATAGAATAAGTGAATTAAAACAAGATTGAATCATTTATCCTGCAGATACTTTGTTATATTTTTTTTAATTTGGAGATTTCAAATGGATAATATTTTTAAACGATATTGCGAACGGATTCCTTTCTGTTTTTCTTTTTTAAATTCAAAAACCTTGGTTTTCCGAAATATTTTTAAAAAATGCTCAATATACTAAAATGAAAAAAATATACACATTTGTTGTTAAATTTAAGGTCAAAATATACTCACGAAGTAAAAATAAAAGTGGAACTCCAGTCATATAACATAACTGTTTTGACCACACGTACAACTTTTACTAATATTCTAGGGAGAAAATTCGGGAATTTAACAAAATACGAAACACACGGTGGTTCACACTATCAAGAAACTTTTTGATCATCATTTATACAATCACAGTTTGTTGATGTGCCGGGAGGTAGAAAGCAAAACTTAGGTACTTAAAAATCTTATAATAGTAAAAAATAAACATTTTTTTTGAAGTTATAAAAACTAAATGAAAACTTAATATAGAACTATAGAACTTTAATGCAATTGTAAACGAATCCCTCTGAAATGTGTACTATGGTCAAGAAACTGCAAAATTGTGTTCAATTATGTTGCAAAGAAGGATAAGTAATATTCTCATGTAAAATTTCATTTAAAGAAAAGTAAAATAATTGAACTTAAGCTGCTTTCATGTCTTGTAACATCAAAGATATATCGGTAGTCAACATTGTCCAACGTCAGTGTTGAGAAAATACAAAATAACACGAACATGAAACTCTCACATGACGTTTGACAAAAACCAACAACTTGATGTGAAATGACTCTCGTACTTATAGAAAAGGGCAGTTATCTTACATTCCAGACTTTTTTTACATACATGAACGGCTCTAGACATGGTCAGAAAAATGGGTGATTTATCTCTATATCGTGAAAGCTTTCATACGGTTACAGCAGATGCACGTTTTTGTGAAACTTCAACTTACAGATAGCCCCTATTTTACGAGCAAGCTTACCCAGACTCAACAATACACATGTAATGCTATTTGTATGAAAAAATTAATTCCATTAAATATTTAAAAAAAAAAAACGGGAGTTAGATTTAAACCATTAATATAAATTATTCAATTTGAAGAATTTAAGACTTTCGAGAATAAACAATTTCTGATATTTCGCGTTTATATTAAGATATAAACATGAAAATGTAAGATTTTGCTCAGATGATATCATTGCTAGTAACTTTATTTTCTTCTCAATAACAGGCTATTATTTGAGTGAAAGTGAATAAACACTGAAAATATGCTTGTTAATCAATAAATTATTTCTTTTATTGAAAGTATACTCAAGATTTTGGTTTGTATGTCCAAATACATAAGCAATCTTTGCTCAAATCATCACATATTAGAATGAATTAGATATTATATGCATCCCAGCATCTGAGTTCAATTGATTCAAGTATTTGCCAGTTAACTTTCCAGCTGGCGCGGCCGTCACACCAACATGAAAGGCTGTGTGTATTTCCCACATACGCTATAGTAAAGCCACAAACTTTCGACGACAACTAAAAGTAGACCAAAGGGAGGGGGAAGAAAAGCCAAAGACAGGCGTTTCCAACGCCATCAGAAATAAAGTTAAGGCCCGGTTTCCTAGGACTGAAATCGTCGATCTCTGGCGAGGCGACGGTCGCCGCCTTCTTCTGCGCATGCGCCTGAGCCGCAGATTGATGTCGCTTCACGCCACGCTTCAATCAAACTGGTTCTGATTCCAGCGTGCAGTCGCGCCCGGCGTCAACGACGTTCTAGAAAACCAAGGCTTTACAAAAGGAAATTCATCTCAGTGTATCTCTCACATACGCGCGCACACTGGAAGGTTAATCGTTGAAGAGTGAGTTTTGGCTTATTGAGTGAGAATATGGGACAAACGTAATCTCACATCTTCAACTGCAAAGACCAAAACCAATCAATTAAGTTCCGGTAGTGGTCGAAGAACCGCAAAAGCGAGCTTCTACTGCACAAAGGCAAAACTTTTAATCCTTCTCAACCGAGACACTTTACGTTCACATGTATCTAAGAAGCAATTAATGCTTCAGATATCACGGCACAAGTGGGAGTTGTGACTGTTAAACGCTAATGTGATGAGATGATTATCTATGTTTGATTAGTATTACATAACGTGCAGACATCAAAAACATTCCATATACTCTTTGTAGTTGAAGTAACGAACTAGGGATGTGAAAGACTAACTTCGTACTTGCGAAAAGAACAGAATTTTAGCAAATAAAGGTGAAGAATTCTTACAACACTATTTACATAGTCAAATGGTGGCCAAGTATTTGATAACATATACTATTTTCGAATAGTTACTTTTCTGTATTTTTTACTCGAAAGAATTCTTGGAGATTTTTTGATCATTACTTAGAAGTGAATGGAGATCTAAGAAATAAAGATATCGTAGAGCGTGGGAAAATGTGTGGAATTTTTGAAGTCAAAGAGGGAATTGCTGTCTCTTGCACAACCTTCAGTTTGTACGGACATAACGCGGTTGAACTTTGAAGTAAAATATTTTGCAAAAAAGATAAGTTCAACCAACCCTCTGCAATATATTTTTCAGTTTTTGTCCTACTATGTTGTTTTGGAGGTGCATGAATTCGGTGCTTCCTAAGTGTTTCAATTGAGTTGTATGACAAAAATCACAAAATTTGTTGATCTAATGTATTTTTCATTTTCAGTTTTGCTTCAATTACAGCTTCCGTTGCACAACCAGATATTCTAACCTCACTTCAATCAGTTCATGAAAATAACATCATAACAGCATCATATAAGTATTAAAAAAAAAAAAAAACTTCTAAAAGCTTTTAGTGGTTTTCGTTTGTTTTTTTCAATATTATAAGCCAAAAAAAAAAAAAAAAAAAATTCACAGCGTGAAGCGTAATTCTTTTCTCACTCTGGTTAGTTCTGAATTTTTACAAGCATTTTTCAAAATATTTTTCTTTTCTTTTATAATATATTTATTGATTTACTTTTCTGAAATATAGTATATGAGTAATAGCTAAACATTCGTTACTACCCAGCGTCTATTCCAATATTCTTCTCGCTTTCGAAATAATTAGGCTAACGCTTGAAGAATTCTGTATTTGAATAATGCTTTGATAAAAAAAAATCGATGAAATAAAAACAATGTAAGCAAAAATAGAAAAGATTATTTTTATAATGAAATTTATTTTTGCAACGGGATTTCAGCTTTCAGTATGGTAATTAGTTTTTCTAGTCAGATTAAGTAATCTTTTTTATTTTAATTAAATAAAATATTAAAGCAAGGTTTCTAACGTTAAAATTCGTATTTTTATGTATTTTTCTTACTAGTTTAAAAATTAAGATTCTGAAAAGCAACCTTAATGAGAGGCATCAACTCTAAGAATGTGAAAAATATAATTTCAATGAAATATTCAAGGAACTTGATACTTAACTTTCGGATATAGGGCTTAAATGTCACACAAATAAGCAATAGAAGTCATACAGTTTCATAGATAACTTAAAAAATAGAATAAATATTTTAAACTCTGTAAAAATAGAAAGCTCCTTAATAATCTTGTAAAATGAAATGATTAAGGTGTCATCAGAAAATAATCTTGTGCTTATAAAAGTATTCGCTTGCAGCGTTAGCCTCAATTATTTCATCCACTAAGGCATTCCGTTTTATATTTGACACCAACAGTGCTTTTAAAAATCTAACACACAACGGGATATATGAGAGTCTCAACAACCATAACAACGATACAATTTATACGCTGCCGAAAATCTCGTAGCTTGGGATCATTCCACAAATTCATATCAGCGCTAGTGTTGCCACACTTTACCAGTCAGAAAAATCTTTTTTCCCTTTCACACCGATGTACGAAAAGATTGCGAACGTTTTATTCGATTCGTTTTGACTGCTGATCGCAATAAGCTAGATACGACCAGCGTGCACCAGCTTATTGGCGTTAAGTTATGAAAACATTTGTAAGCAGGACGACAGGTTTTAAATAGGAAAATCAGGCGGAAGTTTGTCTCTTTCTTGTGCTAAATGCCACTCCATTTCAAGAAACCTGTCAACGTTGTCTCTGTCCCGCGCACCAGACAACATTGAGTACAAATTGTTGCTCCTATGCTTGTGGCTTCTGAGCATCAACCTCCTAGGATCAACCGCTAATGATGATGAGTAAGCTGGCTGGTGGTGAGGGGAAGAAACATGAGGAGGTACAGGTAGTAAGCGACTGCGTACCATCCTACCTCGTTCTGGGGGTATGGGAGGTGGCATTGATCTGTCAGAAGATGCTGCTCGTTCACACACAAGATCGTACATGATCTCTTCGTACACATGATGTTCCGCAGAAGCTGCGTATGATGATGCTGATGCCATGCTGCGAGCATCAATTTCTTGTTCTATTAGAGAACCAGTAGAGGCTGGTCTGGCACCCGTCCTGAGACTCGATGACTTCCTGTAACGCGGCTGATACATCTGGTGAGGAACAGAAGAGGACGGGTAGTTGTTGCTCATAGCACCTGAAGAACTGGGGATTAGTTGAGAGTGATGATCGCTAGCTGCCTGGTACTGGTGAAGTCTACCAGAACGAGACATGGCCTCCTCCATGCGGAAGTCTTCTATCATCTCCAGCACACGAATAGCTGCTTCGGTCAGTTTTGAGTCTGTGGCGTGGTGTTGGCGGTGGTGTCGCGACAACACCTTTGAGGAATTGCGAATTGTCCGCATGGGGGCGTGACCTGTTGCACCATAAGTGAACTGCTGATGACTTCTGGCGAGTCCACCGTCAACAGACTGGGAAGATTCACTTTTTCTGTACAAGGAACTAATGTGTCTTTCACTGGGAAGATCCACCGATTTTGGGGCTAGATAGGAAATAACAAACCATTATGTGAATAGCCATTTGAAATATTAAAATTAAGAACTCAGTAGTGAAGATTCACAGTCTATGCATATTTATCGGTTTAATTTATTATGTGACTATAATTTTATGAATAAAACACCAGTGTTTGTTTAAAATGCGGAGCAAATTTTCAGTTTTACATGTTATCAAACAAAAAGCACTTGTTCTCAGCTTCCAAATTTTTACTGTGCCTTTTCCCTTCCAAAACTGGAAACTTGTTCCAAAATATCGAAACATTTTCTTTAAAGAAATAAAAAAGATAATATGACACACGAGTGCATCTAAAAAGTGTCCAAATGTAGTTTCCCGACTTAAAATTAACCACTACTGACACTAATCACCCATTCTCTTCATTGATGTTTTATAACAAATGCCAAGTAAAACTCTTGCGATTTATTGTGGTTTGTTTCTCATGGTGCTGTATTGCCAGTTCAAAATCGTATTTTTATTATTAAACTCATCCCAAAGGATAATGTTTTGCTGAAACCAGAAGAAAATTACATTTCGAAGGCAGCACCAATTGTGTCGATATATTGCAAAGTTGTCAATAAAAGCTGGGAGAACATAAGTTTGGCTTTATATCGCAAAGTGGATTCCAATTTAGCACGTTACTTTAGTGTACATTGAAATTAATATAGATTCGTCCCCCAAAAAGGGCAGACACCCTTTGCGGAACATCTGGGTGCAACTGAGAGGGGAGCGGGTGCACAATAAGATCCCACTCAGAGCCTAGATATAAATTACGTACATATATATTCATGCGCGCAAGTAGATGTAATGAGAAAACTCGTGAGGGTCTCTGGTCAAAAATTGATATTTTGGCAGTCCGCACGGTCCTAGGTACTTACAAAAGTGGTATCTGCTTATTTTATCAAAATTTAGTTACGGTCACCTTGTGGTTCTTTGTCACTTGTTTCGAATAAATAGATTTTTTTATGGTAATTTATTAATGGGAAATGCTGTTAAAAAAATTCTGAAAAAGCTGCCTCTGAATCACAAGCATGAAGGCCCAATGGTTTAAACGGACACATTTCACAGTTATCACTCAGCTGCAGGTACGACTTTTGCGCTTAACCCGGTAGACTGACTGACTGACTATGCATGTTTGCAAGGGCAAAAGAAACTATTCTACATTCAATTATTTATCTATATATTTTTCTATCATTTTACATGTATCCATATAGTATTTGTCTTTCATTTTACATCTATCTATGTAGTATTTGTCTATCATTTTACATCTATCTATATAGTATTTATCCATCAATTTATATCTATACCCAATACTTACATCTGTTTGAACATTTCTATCTGCCTATCTATCCATACATCTATCTTCGTGAGTGCAGAAATTAGTGACCCCCCCCCCCCCCCCACGCTATGAAACAGATCTTGCTTCCATACATTTTTATGCCTTCTTCCCTTTGCACGATATTCAAACTAAAGTCCCTTACCTGGAACGATCTGAAACCTAGCGCAGCGAGTCTTTTCTTCCAGCATAGTTACATAGTTGTTGCTCGGAGGGAACTCTTGGATGCTCTCCAGGTCGTAGTACTCCACCCTGCTGAGCAGGAAGTCGGACGAGCCCTCCCCGCCGCCCTCCTGGTCGATGTCCTCGCCGCCCCTGGAGCTGCCCCTGGAGGAGCTCCGGCCGTCGAGGGGTGTGAAGGGCGCGTCCGGGGGGGCGCAGCCCCTGCCGGACCACTCGTCGTCCGTCACGGTCCGGGGCGACAGGTCGCTGTCTCGGAAGGTGCTGGACGTCGCCGAGGAAGGGATGGACTCGGGAGACCTCTGCGTGTCTTTTCGATCTGAAAAGATTATGCAATACACTGTCGTTAACAAATCAATAGTGAAGAAAATGCTATGTAGATATGGTTGTTGCTTTTTCTGAAACCACTCGGGTGCCCAAGCCCAAGTAGACATATCTACCCGATTTAAGGCGGAACAAGTGCGGCTTCCGTTTTAACGAGCACCATTTTAGGTGGAAGTCCGATTTAGCTCAGAGCGATTTGTTATTTTGATCCAGATCAAGGGTTGAGCAGACCCCTGGTCTAGTACCCCAGAGGTATCGTTTCACTTGGAGGACTTGTGACCACGACCCTTATTTTTAAGGGTCGCCCAGCCACCATTATTAACGACAGTGGATCTTTGATCGGCTAGGATCGAGCCCGGGACCCTTCGGTTACCGATTGGGCTACCGCGGCCACTATGTAGATACCCGAAGGTTTAAGTCTAGGGAGGACTACGCAATACAGTGCTGCTCTGGTAATTTGACCTTCGACATTGACAATGTTATCTTCTCTTTCGAGTAATCGAGGGCGGATCTACGAAAGTTTCAAAAAAGGGGCGATTGATTTTTTTTCCATATCATTCACTACACATCTTGATTTACAAATATTGACTTCATATATTTTGATCTTGAATTGCGAAACGTATCGGGAGAAAGCATCCCTTCTGCTATCATCAAGGATATCCTAAAACTGTCTCTTTTAAACTTCTATGTTGAAAATTTACCAGTAGTAAGTCTCTTAAGGGAGAGTCGATCGTCCCCAGCGCACTCCGTTGTATCTGTTCCTGCGGGTAATATGGAAGAGTAACTACAGCGGATGTGAGTTGGAATATTTTTGCACAGGGCAGCTGAGGGTCAAGGTGGGGCCCCTTGTCAGTTTGATCGCGGGACCCTTCCCCTCATAGAAATTGAAATTTATGTTATTCTGACTCCAAGCCGGACCCTCTAAAGGGCCGGCCCATAGTTTCCGACTAGGCTGACATGGAGATTCGTCGGACTTGCTGTTGCAAAACGAGAACGAAAGTAGTCCAGCTCATTTCCTCCCCCAAATACCTTTCCCTATTGTCCGAATAAGAGGAAAACACAGTCAATGTCAGAGGCCAAAATACCAGAGCACCATTGTACATAAATTTAGAGACAGAAAATTTTAGAAACATCACAAAGGACTAAGTATCGAACGAATTCACATTTGAGGTAAAATCATTTTACTTGCGTGTTTGCTGAAAACTTCGACTCATTTAGGCCTAGATCTAAAAGGAGAGATATTTCCTAATACAAATGTGAAATTATCAATAAATTGAACATGGTACCAATCAAAATTCCTGTAATATATATTCTTGGTCATACACTCACCATTTTACGATTTTTTGTGCCACATTATACATTGCTCGGAAAGATACTGCAACCTATGATAAAACTCTTAAATGCAAGTTATATCAAAGATAAAGTGCTTAATTAACACAAGGCTTACAGTTTCAAATTTTTACTATCTTCCAAGTTAATGGGTTCAAAGCACGTTGAAGAGTTACAGAAATTTCAGTCAATCCCCATCGAGTGGATGCGTTTAAATTCCGAGCAATTTTTTCAGAAATTGAAATTGGTCTTTTATGATTGATATTTGTCACCTTCAGTTGTTGATGTTACTATAAAAGCTTTTTAAAAGATTTCATTCTACAAAAGAATAACGTATTGTTAAACAGGTTTATCACGCGTTTCTTTGATTTAAATCCAACACATTCAATAGTCTTTATGAGCATATGAGACAGTTTTTTCCATTGTCACATCAAGCCGTCTAACTTTGTGTAATCCAAAACTTCTATAGTAAGGAAAAACAGAAATGAAAATTCTTTTATGATCCATGCTTTTCCATCTTTTCAATTTTTTTTGACAGCTGTCAGATAGAATAAAGCGAGGGAAATCAATTTTGACCAGGACATTTTACCAAATTCATTTGACACAAAATACTTCATTGTCAATCGGCTCATGGTTTAAAATAAGATCAAACTAGGATAAATTAAAAAAAAAAAAAAAAACAAGTCAAAACAAATAAATATTAATAAGTGACAAGTAAAACATTAGGAAAAATGGGGTGCGACCTCTTTAATTGGAACGTAGAGCTATATAATGATTGAGATCGAACATCATTATCTTATCATTACCGATGATAATATGTAACAACCAAAGAAATCACGTGACTTTTCAAATCATTAACAACTCGCAAAATTTGAGAAGAAAAATACGTCGACACGTAGTATCACCCCTATTACAAAAAATTCACAATATTAATATGGTACAAAAAATGCATGCATATTTATTTACAATTCATTTGAGCTAATAGAATGGGGTATGTCCTATCATCCGACGCAATTGATTTCATACTTGTATTGATTAAAGTAAATTTCAAAGCATTTTAATTTATACATAGCAAGAGAAATAAACGACAGGAGTGGAGGTGGCCTTACAGTTATACTTGTGTATTGACCAGCAAATGTGCTATTCATTGGATTAATAATTTCTAAATTAGTACTACACAAAATTCTTTTCGAATGTTTGATTTTTGTAAATTCTTTTTTGCATACTATGTTTGTAAAAAAAAAAAGAGAAAAGAAGTTCTTATCACTGACAAACGGAGAGTGACTGAATCAGTGTTTAGGGTTCTCGTCGGATGTTTAACTTTAAGAAAAATGACAGAACAACTGGAGCACAGTTACTACCAGAAGTTGGATGATAGCCAGATCGACAAAAGATGCAGACGGAGTTCAGCGACGACATTTCACCCCATTTCTCGCACTTGATTTCTACTTTTTTTACGAAAACTGGACTCCTGTGGTTCCAAAAGCTTTTTACTTTCTTGATATTTATTCCAGCGAGCGACTTCTGGCTGTTCCAACAAGTTCAATAGGCGATTGAAAGGTACGATATTTTAAACAAGAAAGGATATTATGGTTGCAACCAACAACTGAAATATATTCTATTTCGAAAGGGGCACTTTCGGAATACTTCCAATAATGGTAGCCTCACTGGGAGAAGTGTGGGGAGTCTGAAAGAGACTGCGTTGAGGGTGATTAGGTTTCTAAAGCTCCCGGTCTTCCAGTTTTTTTTCTTCAGAAAAAGGTCGGATACTTTTCTAACAGCCCTCGTACACTTCAACCAAAAGCTAAAATTTTTGAACCTCGGGTTTTAGCAACACTATTATTCGCTCTAACTCTTCAAGACCGAACCGATCTACATGTAAAAATACACCAATGCGGGTTGGATTGCCAATGTGAATGGTCATTGCTGCAACTTACGGTGACATTATTGATCTATCCTCGTCCACATTTTTACCAATTTTTGCCGAGAGAGTGGTATAGTGACTATGACGCCGGCCTCTCACGCCTAAAGGAGCAGGGTCAAACCTGACTTCGATCAGTGGATTTTCAAGATGCAGAAAGTCGACAGCAGCACACATGTCGTATAATTATTCGGCATGTAAAGGTTCCATCGCGTACTCGTTTGGCATAGAGTGTCTCTTTGCAGAATTTAATTCCTAGTGCAGTTTCGTATCAAATGTAGTCCAAATCGTATTGAATGTGCCTCTACATAATGGGAAAACGGGACTTCAATTCTCGAGGTAATGTCCTTATCCGATGGGGGTGCCTAATCTTCTCTGTATCGCTCCAATTATAGTATATGTACTACCGAAGCTAGTACTCGATGGGGGTGCCGCATGGAAGAATGATTGCCAGTCCAGTGGTTGGAAAAACTACATTTATTTTATAGCGAACTACAGCTACAACTACTTTGCTATAAATGTAATTAACTACAACTACAACTACTTTTTTAAAAATGTAGCGACTACAAACTACTTTTGAATTGTAGTCGCTACTTCGCTACTTTAAAAAAATAAAATAAAAAGCATACACCGTTTGAGGATTGACCGAAACAATTCGAAAAGCGGTTTACATTAATAAATTAGTTCATTTGAATGTGGAACAGAACTAGGAATTGTCTTTGAATTTATTTGTTACTTTTCACTTTTTTTTTTTTGCTAAAATTTGTCCTTTTCAGATTTTTACGAATATTAGAAACAAGAAAGGATTAAAAAGTTGAAAGATTGAAAGAATTTAACCTTCCTTTTTTTTAAATTTCTTGCCAGGGAATATTCAGGAACATGAAAATTATTTGAAGGAATATAAAAATTATGATGCCAAATAAACCAATGACAACAAACAGATAGAATGTATTTCGTCAAAATGATGTATCTAAAATCAGCTCATATTTTTATGGTTCTTCTTTCTCATTGCGTCCACTGCTGTACTCGTGCAAGATTTGCAATTTGCACCAGTCAGAGTCAATTAAACCTTGTTTTTTTCATTCGTTCTCTTTTTCATTTATTTATTTATTTTTCAATTTAAAAATAGTTTCCAGAAATCGCTACAAACTACTTCATTTTTGTATCGCGCTACTCACTACTCTACTTTTTTTCAAAAAGTAGTGCGCTACACTACAAACTACTAAAAAATGTAGTTACTACAGTAGTTTCGCTACTTGTAGCGCGCTATTTCCGACCACTGTGCCAGTCTCGAGAAATGCACTAGGTTTGCAAATGGTTAGTAAAGCTTAGTTGAGGAGAAATGGCGATTAACCTTGAAACAGAAACATGCCGTTTAGTTTTATAATAGGAAGCATCAAGAGATATCGCAGGCATTAAGAACTTCAACAAACTGAGTTCGTAAAAAATTGATTTTCTCGCTAATCCTATCCATTTTAAAACGAAGTCGTCTGTGTCCTCTTCAAGGTCACGTACCCTTTCTTTGTGGTCAAGCTTTAAGGGCGCGTCCCGTCCATCACGATTTTTCTCTCCAGAAAGCAGTTTTCGGTTAGCGTTGCCATGACAGCACGCCGTAATGCACGGAACCAGTCAACGTAAGTAGAAAGTAGATATTTGACGAACGTACGGCAAAAGCAGCCAATTAGAGCAGAGTACAAGCGCCATATTGAATATAGAGGGACTGGACGAATTCAGTCAGGTGCTTGGCGTGCGTCCGCACTGTATGAATGTTTCTCCCCTTTCGGAACAAGCCCGTCCGTACGCTTTAAGCCTTGGTTTCCTAGAACGCGACAATCGTCGCCGACGCCGGGCGCGACTGCACGCTGGAATCAGAACCAGTTTGATTGGAGCGGGACGTGAAGCGACGTCAATCTGCGGCTCAGGAGCATGCGCGGAAGAAGGCGGCGACCGTCGCCTCGCCAGAAATCGACGATTTCACTCCTAGGAAACCAGGGCTTTACGTAGAAAACGAGACGCGCGGGCGATATGTGAATAGCCCTTTAGCCAACAAGCAGCCCTCCTTTTGAAACGAGCATCCTCACCTTTCCGCAGCGACTGCCTCAGGTACATGAGGTGGTCGAGGGTGACGTCGCTCATGGCGTGCCTGGGCGACGCGGCCCGCATCTTGCCGGCCGCGGACCGCGTGCCCATCTTGATCCGGGCCTTCCCGCCGCCGCCGTCCAAGCTGCGCGGGCGGCCTGAGGTCGTCGAGGAGTCCGAGGCGCTGACGTCGGAGCCGCTGCGCCGCACCTCGCTCAGGCTGTCCGAGACCTCGGGCGTGGCGCACAGGCTCTTGTAGCCGCTGTCCACCGAGTTGGAGCCCGCGTAGCCAATGGACTCGGGGTCGCTGCTGGCCACCTGGAGCAACAGAAAAAGTGACCGAATTAAAAAATTTGTCTTTGCGTCGTTTATATTTATTTAGTAGCTAATTAACTTCACATACATAGAGGACTGCGTACCAGGCGCCTGGCCTCCCAACAAGATAGTACATGACAGATACATAGTGTAGGACAGAGTTGAGATTACGAGAACCACCACCTAGAGATTACGAGAATGACGCGTAAACACACTGCGCCGCCGAGGCCCCTGCGTCTTTCTTTAGACTACACCAACTTATTACCTGGTGTTGCCCGGGTGCTTATTAATACAATATAGCTAATTGTGATTGATTTTAACTTATTTCATGTTAAAATGAAATAGGTGAGCCTTAAATTGATAATTCATTGTAAATCGTAATCTTGTTAGAAAATACTCATATTTGAATGTGTTAAATTTCATCAACTTATATTCTTGAACGCTAATCTCTATTACTCTAACTGTTCAAAATTGAAAAAAAAAAAAAAAAAAAAAAATGGCCATTTTGAGACAAAAAATGAATTGTGACCTTTTTTCATTTTTTTTACCCCGCCTATGTGAATTCTAGTGCATCAAGGAACCTCTGTGACAAGTTTGATGAAAATTTGACGAAAACTGTGGATTTGTACACGGAACAAACATACATACAAACAAACAAACATATATCCATTTATAAATATATAGATAGATAGATAGATAGCAGGAAACATGGGGTAAATGGAAACAACTCATATTGCCATTCTTCCCTATATTTTCTTTGTAAAATTTAGTTTTGGCTGAAAATTACATTTTTATGTGTGTTCCACATGAATTCAGAGCATAATGTAATTTTTTATGAATTTATTTTTTAACTGATATCAGATTGCATTTGGACAATTCATTCCCTATACTAATCCTCATGTCTCCATTAAAGGCTTTTTTTTCGTATATCGGATATGATGTCCCGCTTTTCTTGGACACTATGTTGCCGTGCTAAGCTCAAAAGTGGTATTTGCAGTCGAGCTCAAACGGAGATATTACTCTTTAAAGTTTTGCGCCACCATGTATTTGATTCAGATGTTACTTATTAAGAATATTTTAATAAATATTTCCCGTTCTCAAATGACCATATAAGTTCGTTTTTAGGTAAAATACATCATAAAAAGGCACCTGGTGGCGATAACTCAATTTTGTTAAAAAAGTGCAGATACTACTTTTGTGCTAAGCACGGCAGTATGCACGGAGTTTCCTGGTGACGTGTAATGTACTCCAAACGAGGAATCCGCCAGAGCAGACTTGATTAAGATAATACAGGTTGCATTTGAGGTGCCTCTTTTCTCACTACGAACAATCTATTCACAGAACAGATCAGTAATTTCAATAAATTTACCCAACCTAGAAAGAAGACCAAATCAAAGAATAAATAAATGAATGCTGCTTACTTGCTGTTGCCTATGCGTCCGCTGCGTTCTGATTCTAACTTGCTCAGGTTTTCGATGCCGGCCGCGGTACCTCAACTGCTGGTACACAATGTCCAAGTCCGAGTCGTCGGAGTCCTGGTTGGTGTTGGCCAGGGCGCCGATGGTGTCCAGCAGGGGGTTCTGTGCGGGGGCGGAAGACACCAGGGCTCGCGACTGAGCGGAGTCGTCGGATGAAATAAGATTCTTCGCTGACTGAGGTGGTGCGTATGAGGCTGAAGGACTAGACTTTTCATCGTTTGAGCTCTGGTGTTTCAGTTGGGATGAGGTTTGGTGCGGATGAGGGATGGTAGGCGAGGGCTGCAAAGTAGAAGAAAGTTCAGCTGCGTTATAAATGTGCCTCGGTTTAGAAACAACGAATGATGAGTTCGTCTTTAAATCAACTATTTGATGTACGCTTTATGGGGGGGGGGGGGGGGCTAAGAACTTTGTCTTGAATTATCGGTTTCTCTTCTTATTTAACTTTTCGAGCCTTGAAATGAAAGCTATTTGAATAGACGAAAATGGCCAAGAATCAGTCTAGAAACTTCTTGGCTTGGTGACGTATCTGACAAAGTTTTGGCAACGATATCTTGCCGAATATAATGCTAAATATGCGATTACAACTCCTGAATAAGATGGTTGATATTTAGATATTTGGTAAAATTTACATCGAACACCATATTAAGTCACTCGCCTGATTTCTCATTGGCAGTATCTGTAAAACTGTTTTTCCTGCTTACGTTCTAAGTATCGCAAGAATCACTCTTCACAAACATTCCTTTTACACATGAAAAGTGTTCGTTTTGCACTTTTCAACTTTTAAGGTAATTATTGAGCTAAGCACAGTTAAATTGTGAAACATCTACAGTCAAATTATAATTCACTATAATTCATTAATACATTTGCAACAATAAGCACTATTCAGATTCAAACGCCGTGTTTATGGAATATTTAAACGTACAAAGTTACAGAAAAAAGGAATTTAGTGATAAATTTCAGGAAAAACTCCCCTATTATAAAACTTCCACTGCAAAAACTTTCTAATGGATCTCTTGATTAAAGAGGAAATCCTTTGTCGTCCCTGCTTCTTTGTCCAAAAAGTAAAGCACTTCCTTTTTACTAAAGTGTAATCTTGTATCTTTGTCAATGATAATTCCATGGAAAATACATCGTTTTTAATAATAACTTTTTTATAGGGAAATGTATTTTGGATTTTATTAAAAACTTTTTTCTGTTTCAAACCTATAAATATATTTAGAATCTCCGAGTTTCGAAATTCTTAGTAGCAAAAAATCAGTTTTAGTGATGGCTTTTTACATGAAAAGTTTGAATTTCTTCTATCAGAGCTAATGTTTTTGGAAATCTTAAAATAGTAAGAGTATTAAAGCAATAAATAAAATAAAATAAAATCGAAATTTTTTGTTTAGCATATTATAATTTATGAGATTTTTCTAATGAAGCTTCCTCAAAACATCCATTTCATAGCTCAGAATTTAATAGGCTTTACTTTTCTCCACAATTGCTAAGGTTATAATTTTTTGCATGCTTTACAAAAACCACTATTGGAATAACTAAAGTGAAAAATTCTTTTGCGCATAGCATACATCAAACGCTCTTTTGATCAAGTTTGTTTAAATAAAATCATTCGGTTAGTTCAGATTTATATGTGCTTCAAATTTCTAAGTAAGAGCTAATGTTTTTCTTTTTGAAGTGTTTGAAACGCATTTAAAAAACGAACAAGAAGTTCTGTCAAGAACTAAACGAGCCTACTTTCCCGTACATAGACATCGGCATTAGCATCGGATCAATATTCTCTTGATTATCTGAAACTAAAAATTATGTCAAACATATCTAAAAATTATGTCAACATCATCATATAGCACTTAACGCTGATTTCTGAAAGCAAAATATACCCCTCTCATCATATAAAATAGACACGTAAAAAGTAAATAAACGAGTCAATAAAGTTTTGTCGCACCTTTTAAAGAATAACTGTTATAGTTCTTCCGTAGAAAAATTCCACAATCGTTTTCAAAAGAAAAAAAAATAAATAAATAAAATAAAAGTACAAAGAACTTCAAAACACATTTTATCAAAGAAAGAAAAAAAAGTCGTTCGTTAATAAAATGTCTTGAATTTCATTTTTAATCCGTTGCCAGTTGTTAAATATAAATAAGGTATAAAATGCTCTCGTGAATGAAAAATTTTTGTTGACAAAAAAAAAATCGTCTGATAAAAAAAAATAATAATAATAAATTAAACGAAACAAATAAATAAATAAACAAAAAATCGTCTGCCCAGTCAGTCATTTTTTCTGAGCCTGCATTTCCGCCATGTTTGCGGAGTCGGAGTCGGAATCAGAGTCCTCACAGAAGATTATTCAGAAAAGTACTTTACAATACATTATTTATCAAAACCATTTTCTTACAAAGTTAGTTTGAAGGAAATCCGCCTTGAAGTTCAGAATCAACATTCAATTTAAATTTCTCCGTAGGCGCTCATGTTAAAATTTTTTCTGAACGGTTCATCATTGAACGAAAAATAGTTCAAATTGTAAAGTGAAATATAGGAATGAGCCTCTCCGAGATCTTTCGAACAAAAAAAAGTTTATTCAATTCGGACGGTTCACTTAAAAGTTATTAGGTGGGGAAAGGTTGTTTGAACGGTTCAATGTTGAACGAAAAAAATGTTCAAATTGAAAATTTAAATACGGTAATGAAGCATCCTTGCCGAGATCTTTTGAACAAAAAAAAGTTTGTTTAAATCGGACTGTTCATTCAAAAGTTATTAGGTGTGAGGGCTTATTTGAACGGTTCAATGTTGAACGAAAAATTGTTCAAATCGGAAATTTAAAAACGGGGATGAAGTATCCTTGCCGAGATCTTTCGAACAAAAAAAAGTTTGTTTAAATCGGACGGTTCACTCAAAAGTTATTAGGGGTGAGAGCTTGTTTGAACGGTTCAATGTTGAACGAAAAATTGTTCAAATCGAAAATGTAGATACGGGAATGAAGTATCCTTGAAAAGATCTTTCGAACAAAAAAAAGTTTGTTCAAATCGGACTGTTCATTCAAAAGTTAGTATCGCGGGACCGGTTGTTTGAACGGCTCAAAGTTGAACCAAAAATTGTTCAAATCAAAAAATCAAATATGGGAATGAGCTGTACTCGCCGAGATCTTTCCAACAAAAAAAAGTTCGTCCAAATCGGAATGTTCATTCAAAAGTTATTAGGGGGGACAGACAGACAGACCGACCGACCGACAGACCGACACACAAATTCCCCATCTCAATACCCTACTTTCAAATTTTTAATTTTTCGATATTTATTTCATTGTTTTGTTTCTTTTTGACTTTTTTTTACTTGGCGATATTTTTTTTACTTGGCGATATTTTTTAGACTTGGCGACATTTTTTAGATGCATTAAGCCAATTTTAATGCTTTTTTCGTCTCTTTTATTTTTAACGGGAAAGTAGGCTAAAAAAGGGAAAAGAAACATATTTTAAGTCAGAAAGTGTACCCAATACAGCTGTTTTGGAGAAAATCAGTCTTTTCATTCAGGATTTATAATTAATTTTATTTTGTTCAACAAGTAAAAATTAGTTTTTTTTTTTTTTTTTTTGAATTCATTAAATCAAAAAAAAAAAAAAAAAAAACAATAATAACTCAGAAAGGAAAACATGATAGGAATGTGTCTCAGCTGAGATATTCCAAACTAAGTACCGTTTGTTTGAATTAGAATTTCCCTTCGATAATTCAAAAGTTATTAAAAAGAGAGGGGGGACTCATCGATAAGCACACATTCTTACATTGCATAATTGAAGGGCTTGGAGGATGAAAGGGCTATGCTACATTTTAAAAAAATAAACACTCTAGACAACGGTAAGCAATGGATACGGGTAAGCAAATAAAACTTCGTGCATCAAAAAGTAGATGTCATTAGACCAATACGCACATTAACGACAAAATCAGAAAGCAAAAAAGCAGTAACAACTACAACAATAAAACTTTGAACTTTAAATTCCTCGCAGTTTCTGTTTTGTCACATAACCCCTAAATCTCCCAAGCCCTTCAATTATTCATAATTGCATGTCATCACCGATCATCATTATTATGAAAAAATATTACAAGGAATAATAACAAAAATTGTAAATTAGTAAGATTGATCCACAATGAACAGTAGTTTAGGAAGAGTTGAAAAAAAAAAACTATTAATGTCTAATTCATACTTTGCTTTCTGGAGAATGATGTTCGGAAGTGGAATCCGGGGATTTGCTTTTCACTTCTCGCTTTGAGGAACCGGGAATTGTTGAGCTACCAGTAGTTGCAACAGTTGCTGAAAAAATAAACAATACAATTAGTAAGTTTTAAGTTTATCTTTCAAATCTGGCTGTGTTTATTTTAACAGTTTGAGTGATTTTTTTTTAAGCTTAAGGACATGTTTTAGACGAAGAGTAGTTATTTATACACATCAGTGTTGGGCAAGAACTAAAAAAATCAACTAAATTTTTAATCGATTGATTAGTTGACTAAAGTAATCTGACTCGCATTTAGTTCAGATTACTTAAAATTTGAACTATTTAATTTGCCGACGATTAACGTTAGTTCAAACTAACTTCGTTAGTTGGTGAAAAAAACTAATTTAGTTCAGATTGATTTAATCAAGACTAAATTAGTCAGATTAATTTTAGTCAGACTAAAAGTAATTGCACTAAATTCAATTTGATTAAAACTAATAAAATTGATTTCAGTCTGAGTAATTTATTTACGATTAAATTCGATATGGGTATTTAAAGTATGTTCTTGTAAACAGGGGTAGAAACGAGTTAACACGAGTATACTCGTGTGGTGGATAATAGTTGTATTTCTGCGCTTATATACAAACATTTACGTCATATAAGAGTAAGTATGGGTATGCACGAGTATATGCGTGTAAACTCGAGTATATACGAGTTAACACGAGTGTACTCGTGTGTTAGGGATAATTTGTATTTCTGCGCTTGTACATACACATTTACACACAGATACGTGTGAATTCGGGTTTTTACGAGTTAATTCGGGTATATACGTGCGAACCCGAGTATACTCGTGTAGGGACATATTTGTATTTCTGAGCTTATATACATGCATTTACGGGTACACACGAGTTAATACGAGTATATAAGAGCATATATATGCAAACACGAGTATATACGTACTATTCCGAGTATACTCGTGTATAGGATTATATTTGTATTTATGCGCTTATATACGAACATTTACGGGTATACACGAGTTACTACGAGTATATGAGAGCATATTTATGCAAACACGAGTATATACGTACTATCCCGAGTATACTCGTGTATAGGGTTATATTTGTATTTATGCGCTTATATACACACATTTACGGGTACACACGAGTTAATACGAGTATATGAGAGCATATTTATGCAAACACGAGTATATACGTACTATCCCGAGTATACTCGTGTATAGGGTTATATTTGTATTTATTCGCTTATATACATCATTTACAGGTACACACGAGTTAATACGAGTATATGAGAGCATATATATGCAAACACGAGTATATACGTACTATCCCGAGTATACTCGTGTATAGGGTTATATTTGTATTTATTCGCTTGTATACATCATTTACAGGTACACACGAGTTAATACGAGTATATGAGAGCATATATATGCAAACACGAGTATATACGTACTATCCCGAGTATACTCGTGTATAGGGTTATATTTGTATTTATTCGCTTATATACATCATTTACAGGTACACACGAGTTAATACGAGTATATGAGAGCAAAAATATGCAAACACGAGTATATACGTACTATCCCGAGTATACTCGTGTATAGGGTTATATTTGTATTTATGCGCTTATATACGAACATTTACGGGTACACGCGAGTTACTACGAGTATATGAGAGCATATTTATGCAAACACGAGTATATACGTACTATTCCGAGTATACTCGTGTATAGGGATTATATTTGTATTTATGCGCTTATATACATCCATTTACGGGTACACACGAGTTAATACGAGTATATAAGAGCATATTTGTGCAAACACGAGTATATACGTACTATCCCGAGTTTACTCTTGTATATAGGGATTATATTTGTATTTATGCGCTTATATACATACATTTACGGGTACACACGAGTTAATACGAGTATATGAGAGCATATTTATGCAAACACGAGTATATACGTACTATCCCGAGTATACTCGTGTTAACTCGTATATACTCCTGTTTACTAGTATATACTAGTGTATGCTACTAGTATATACTAGTGTATGCTCCTGTTTACTAGTATATACTAGTATATTTACTCGTATGTGCTCATTTCTGTTTGTATACAAGAGCAGAAATACAAACATGCCCCTACACACGAGTATACTCGGGTTCACACGTATATTTTCATGTTTACTCGTAAATACCCGAATTTACTCGTATATGCATAAAAATGTATGTATATAAGCGCATAAATACAAATATAACCCTATACCCGAGTATACACGGGATAGAACGTATATACTCGAGTTTGCATACATATGCTCTTATATACTCGTATTAACTCGTGTATACACGTAAATATATGTATATGATCACATAAATATACGAATATTACCCTATACACGAGTATAATCGGGATAGTACGTATATACTCGTGTTTGCATGTATTTGCTCTTATATACTCGTATTAACTCGTGTATACACTTAAATATGTGTATATGAGCGCACAAATACGAATATAACCCTATACACGAGTATACTCGGGATAGTACGCATATACTCGTGTTTGCATATATACGCTCTTATATACTCGTATTAACATGTGCGTAGACGTAATTATATGTATTTAAGCTCATAAATACGAATATAAAACCTTTTCACGAGTATACTCGGGATAGTACGTATATACTCGTGTGTGCATATATATGCTCTTATATACTCGTATTAACTTGTGTATACACGTAAATATGTGTATATGAGCGCATAAATACGATTATAACCCAAAACACGAATATACTCGGGATAATACGCATATACTCGTGTTTGCATATATATGCTCTTATATACGCGTATTAACTCGTGTATACCCGTAAATGTGTGTATATAATGACATAAATACAAATATAACCATATACACGAGTATACTCGGGTTAGTACGTATATACTTGTGTTTGCATATATATGCTCTTGTATACTCGTATTAACTCGTGTATTCCCGTAAATATGTGTATATAGTCGCATAAATACAAATGTAACCCTATACACGAGTATATTCGGGGTAGTACGTGTATACTCGTGTTTGCATATAAAAAGCTCTTATATACTCGTATTCACTCGTGTTTCCACGTAAATACATGTAATTTCTCGTGTACGCGTGTATATGTATGCAAAAGTACATGTACTATATCTCAGTATCAGTTTAAAATCAATCTAGATTTACATAAATCTGAATTTTAATTTTAGTCTAATTTTAGTCCATTGAAATTCAATCTGATTATATTAGTCACGACTAAATCAATCTGATTATTTTAGTTTCGACTAAATCAATTTGATTAATTTAATCTGAACTAAATTAAACTGCACTAAATTAATCATTTTCACAGACTGACTAAGTTAGTTTGAACTAACTTTAATCATCGTCTGCGAATTGAATTCAATCACATTAAATTAATCTAAATTAAAAAGTGCAATGATTACTTTAGTCTATTGAGACTTTAGTTGATTAATGCCCAACACTGATACACATTCGAATCAACAGTAGACCATGACTTGGCGGCCTATACTTTCTAAATTTGCTTTGAATGAAAGCTCAGAATTTAACCCATCTTACTGGGTGCTCATACTTTCTTAGGATATTTTCACTGTCAACAGCATATTTCATATGGAAATATTGGGCCGCTACTTTTTAATGTAGTGCGCCATATAGTTCTTAAAGTGCAACCAGGATGATAGGAAAATGTGTGGTCAAATTTTGAAAGGGGTTAAAGAGGAGACAACAAGCAAGAATCTCACGGGTTCGTATCCAGGCTAGGGCATGGGTATACTTTCTCTTTTCCGTCCTTGTCTTTTCTTTGTGTGAATGTGTTGTGATGTGAAAGGTTGCCTACCCTATAAGCGGTTTCTTAGGGCATGTGTGTACTGTGGAAGTCGAACTTCCACAATACACACAGGAAGTCGGAAAAGTGAAGCAGCGCACCCCAAATTGCTAGCCTGGCTGACCCAAGACAACAACAACAAGCAACAATCAAATAGGAAATACAATGCTGTCGCGATACGAGCAAATAAAGTCCGAAACTGACGACGGAAAAAGGTTAGATTTATTACACAGGTATTTTAGTTCTTGAAGTGGGTTTAAATTTGACGTTGAAATTTGGGGTCGCCAGCGGTTATTATGCGAGCGTTACAATGACAGCGCAGTGATCAATAAATGCTTCTCAGAGTGGCCATTCTTGTCTTAATTCCTTCAGAATTAATGACAGAATAACCGCCTCTAAGCAAGGGCTAGGGCGCTGCCCCTCGCAACTAAAAAAGAACTATTTTGAAGTATTATAAACTTTTGAAGTAAAAGCGACTATTTACCCCCCGCCCTCCTAAAATAGAAATAAGCGTTTTAAATAGTAATAAAACGAAATCTGGCAAACATAGTGTGATGGAGCAGTGAGTAACCGCCCCTAAGCAAGGGCTAAGGCAGGAACATGTAATACACCGCCAACTCGGTTATTCCGATCCATGGACTGCAGTTTCGTGCTTATTATGCACTCATCAGCATGGAATACGAAAGTAGCCGAGTTGGAGGCAAAAATTCTCTTATAGAGCAAAGAGAGCCAAAAAAACCATCCCTAATATACTTTTCGAAAATGATTTGCATCTAAATCTTTATTTTCAGATTTCTTAAGCGTCACTATCAAAAAACTGGACTAATCTGCTATTTTTCATTAAATTTGTTCAAGAAGTGGAATTTGTGGAAGAAATAAACAAGAGAAACGAATCAGTTACTCAGGAGCTCAAGTTTTGAATCTATTTCTAGATGAGGATTCAGTTCTCATTATTGGAGGTAAAATGAGCACTTCAAATTTTAATATCAATCACGATCAACTAATAGCTTTAACTAAGGGTCATAAAGCCACTGCTATGATTTTCGAATATTTTTATGAAAAGTACTTACATTTAAGCCCGCAATCATTGTTACACCTTGTTCGCATGCAATATTTGTTCTTAAGGACAAAGGTACAGCACGACAAATAGCTCATGAGTTTATTCTATGCTTTAAAAATTAGAATTTTTATCGTATAGTAAATTATGGGAAATCTCCCTTCTATCCCGCCAGGATTTAATAGGCTCAGGGTAGAAAACGGTTGTGCACCACTGGGCTATATGAACACTCTTCTCAGGTAAAAGTTTTCCTTATGCCTTAATATAAAAATTTGTGTGTGGTATCTCTGTTTTGC
Source organism: Uloborus plumipes (assembly GCA_038373865.1). Classification (NCBI taxonomy): domain Eukaryota; kingdom Metazoa; phylum Arthropoda; class Arachnida; order Araneae; family Uloboridae; genus Uloborus; species Uloborus plumipes. The sequence goes on along the minus strand of JAXGGA010003515.1, from coordinate 25,902 downwards.
GTGTCACTCTTGCAGGAGAGCCCCAAAGGGAGGTTACGGAAGGTCACCGGGACCTCCTAAAAATTGTCCTCATTCGGCACATTCCTGCTAACAATTCAGAAAATTTAGGGATGCAATTTATTTTGCGATATCTGGGGCACAGCACTGATGTTCCAAAATGCCACGTCCGATTATTACTCGTGGTAATTTTTTATTGAGTGCACCGTACTGTTATTCCCGAATATATCTCGGGAGAGGTTTATTTTGGCTTCATGTCTTTGTCAAACCCGAATCTATCTCGAGAAAATTAATTTGCGTTTAATGTAATAAGCGGATTAACTTGACAGTTACAACGTTAATGGCACATCATCCAGGAAAATAGCACTAAGAGTTACAGGGGAAAAATATTTTTCATTGTTTAATAGGGAGAGGGTGCACTTACAAATCTTGCTGGGGGGAGGAGGGGGCATCTTTGTGCTACCGCTACTGCCCCCGTTGTTATTTATCAAAGTTCAAATGTTTTTCAATAATCTGAAAGAAAGATTGAAAATACTTGTTTTTCATTTGTTTTAAGTGTGTCTTTACGCATAAAGTAACGGTATAAAGTATGTGTGTATGGTCGTATTTTATCATTCGGCATATTTCGGAATTATTAGGCAAATTGAGAATTTTTAACCTCCTAAAAGTTTAAGCTAGGGGCTCCCCTACAGTCTTGGTTTATTAGCCATAAAAATATGCATTGAAATAAAAATTGGCATACCGGGTGAGATGTCCGCAACAGTACTCGTTGGCGAAACTAGAGAAGAAGAGGAATTTGCAATAGGACTAGTCCGAGTTTCTGAAAGCTGCTTGTCGTTTGGTGGTTTCCCCTTTTGACTTGTGGGCGATCCTTTCAGACGATCTCCTACAACCACTTGCTTGAGAGGTTGATTGGTGGAAGTAGTCATCGTCTGGTTACCGAAGATCTCCTCAAATACCGAGTACATGTGCCACATCTGGCGTGTCACGTCATCACCCTGTAGAATCAGTTCCATCTGGAAAAGAAAGCAGCGATGTAAAACTGAACTTTGAAAATTATTCTTCTGCAATGAACAGGACAAAAAAAAAAAAAAAAGGTATTACATAGTTTTATTTTATAAAAGGAAAAAAAATCCGGCACGCAACAAGAGAGGAAAATGTTATTCTTGTTTAAAAAAATGACCTTAGTTGTGGGTTTAAATCTGAGGTTCAATTTTTAGTTGGTGAATTTACAAGGTGGAGAAAATCACTAGCGTCAATGTCGCATGATTATTAGGGTGGGCCGAAAAGGAATTTTTTTTTTAAATTCCGATGTTGGCAGAGCGGAAAAGGTGACATTGGGGGAGCAAACTGCACATAAAAAATATGAATTTTTTGGTCAATCTCTTGATCTGTCGCAAATGTGTTGAAAGTTGGGGAAAATGTAGTTTTTTCGAGATTGTTAGCAAATTATTAAATTTTTTTTTCTATTTTCCATAACGGGTAGGGCGGAAAAGGTGCCTTTGGGGGCATAGACATTACAATAAAAGTCTGAGGTCTGTGGTATAATTAGTTCCTTTTCTACAAATGCTTAGAAGCTTTGGCAATTTCCTGTTTTTTTCTACGTTTTAAATTAAATTTTGTCAAAACGTTAAAATACTGTTTTCGCCGTACTTATCTGAAATAACAACATTGTTTGTCACACATAATGCATTTTTAGACGTTATGTGCTAAAAATGTTTTTAAAATAATTTCCTAAAATTCTCAAAAAACTACATTTTTTCCAAACTTTTCAAGAAATACGACAAAAAAAAAAATAAAAAATGTGCACATTACTCCCCCAATGGCACCTTTTCCCCATTACCAATCATCAAAACAAAAAAAAAAGTATTTTTCTGCCTACCCTAATGATTATGTGGCATATTAAAGATCCATTGAGTACGTATATATTTGTATGAGCACTCTGGGCAAAATTAAATTCCTAGTCCAATTTTGCATTATAAGAGCCTTTATTTTTTATATGGGACATCTATAAGTGAATACTCTCGAATAGTGTAAATGGCTATCCGCACTTGAATGATGGCACATGAAAAGATTCGGAGTCTTAGTCGTTAATCGGAGTCTTAGTCGTTAATCAGAGTCTTAGTCGTTAATCTACTATCTTGTACCAGTAATTCCATTTTTGTAGCTATCATTATGCATTCAATAACAACAGAACTAGTCAAAGGCAAATAATAATGTAACTTTCGATGATTCAAATGCAGCGCTATCACACTTGGGAGCTGCGTTGAGATTAAACTCGCGTTCACCGCAACCGCAATGCATCTTTGGAGGCCCTTTTGTCTATCACAAAAACACATAAAACATTTATCATGTGCATTTTTAATTCCCCTTAACCACGGGACAATGCGCGGCCACACATTGCATGAAATATTTCATGTTCACCCACCAGATTACATTGCTGCCCTGACCTGCACATAACTTAGATATACTGTCGGCCCCGCTTAGCCGAATACTGTCAGCTCCAAAAAAATATTAGTCGATTAAGCGGGGATCTTCAACATTGCGAGTATGGCATCGGTTCTGGAATGTTCTATTCGTATAAGCGAGATATTCGTTTATCCGTTCCCCGATTACGCGGAGCCGACAGTATTGCCTATCGAACACTTTTGATGACTGCAGAATAACTAATGCGGCATATAGCACCTACAGTTACACTACATTAACTAAGGCTGCGTAGTTTGAAAGCCACAGGTACGTCCGAAGAAATTATGGCGCCCTGAGCGAATATTTTTTGACGCAGCCTCTGTACTGTACACCCAGAATGGCGGATGTACAATGAAAAAGTACCGAAAATTTAAAAGTAATTATTACATTATTGAACATTTAATCTGAAATATGTGCATATCACAAAAGATAGTGATTAAATTTAATTTATTTGCGTAAAAAAATTTCATTTTTTAAAGAAAATATTTGAAAGTATATAAATAAACTTTAATGCAGCAAAAGTTTAGTTTATGGTGCCCCTTAGCTTATGGAAGAACATCTTTACTTAGCGTAATATCCAAAATAGTTAAGGTTTGGTATTCACTAGCAGTTTCCAGAATTACGCTTTTGATCTCCTGTATAGCGCACATTTTAACCCTTTCAAAACCTTAAAAAAAAAAATATATATATATATATATATATATATATATATCAGTAGCGAGGCCTCAAGTCATCGAACGATTCGCCGATGACCTGAAGGCAAACCTCGTTTTGCACTGGAAGAATTAAAGTTTTTAAAATTTTATTTTCAGATTATTTTTTCGGATCATTTAATATTCCAAATAATTTTATTTTAGTGGTGCCATCTATTGAGTAAACGATTAGGCGTGACCTTCACTCATCGCTACAGATATCGCATCGGTTTTGTGTGCGCGCGCGCAAGTTTTTTCGCTTGTCAGCCATTTCAGCCAATCAGATTCTTTCACAGCTTCCCTTAGTTGTAGTAAAAGACTCATCGGCGATGACCCGCGGAAATTTTGTTTTTACTGGCAACTCTCAGTTTTGGCAGATCGTGGGGGTTGGATGGGGAGGGGTAGAGATTTTTTTCTCCTGTTTCGTTCATTCTTTTTTATTTTATTTTTCAATTCGGTGCGTCACATTTTTCAAAAAAGGGGTTGCGGTTAGAAAAATATTGTTATCTTACGATGGCGCCAATATGAGCCCGACGGGTCGAAGACAATATTGTTTGCAACAGTAGTTTTGCATTGGGAAAACACTGTTACCGTTTGTGTTTTGGAACTTCATCGAACTTTCAAAAACGAATATATGTGTGCGTGGTTTTGTTTTTTTACTCTCTCTTTTTAGTTTCAATAATAAATGTTTTTCATAAAAAGTAGTGCTCGTTGCCGTTCGAGCTTTGCATTTCAGCAAGCTTGAACTTTTCAAATTGAAAAAGAAGCTTATGTGAACCAAGATTTTTACAAGGTTAGTTGAATTTTTTAATTACTATTTAGTTTTAAAACTCATGAAAACAACATGAATGTTTTTATCATTTCAAAGAATACTTCATTTATCATGTGAGGAGAATTTCCTGCTTTAACGGAAATAAAATTTTCGAAAACTGAAAAATTAAATTTCGGAAACGGCAGCCCAAAATTTTCAGAAATTTCTTATCACAAACACCCCTGAGCGAAACATATGGTCTGGTATATTTCTTTAGGGACCTGAAAGTTAGCGATGACTGACGCTTGAAGTCACGCCTCGCTACTGATATATATATATATATATATGCGGGAGTAACCAGAAAAATAACCTTTATTTTGGACAACAGATAATCTTACAGATAAGAGTACAAATCATATTTGAGGTTGCTTTTATAAAAGAGTAAACAATAAATTGTTCTAAGAAAATGTAAGAACAACTGAAAAAATCTAAAATTTTACAATTATTCGGTCTTTGACTGGGTATGAATGCATGATTGACTCCAAATGTTCGGTTATAGTGAATGAATTAGATTTCTAAATCTTAATTTAGGACGAGATTAACTTCACATTTTTGAAGTCATAGTGTTTTCTTAAGTTGAACTGAGGACATTTGGGCTCTCCTCGAAAAGATCCATTGTTTGGATACTTTTTGATTCTCAGTGACAACTAGAGGAAAATTTATTAGTCGCCACTTTTTTTCTTAACTAAAATATTAACAAACAGCAAATCAGCTTCTGAATTGCTAATAACACATAAAAATAATTAGTTTAAGTAAAGGTAATGTAACTAATTAATGGCATTAAAGTTATTCGGTAACAAAAGGAGAAATGGAAGAAAATGGCAACATGGTGGTGAATCTTGTTTTTTACCTCAATAACCTTTTTAGAGTTTGGAATGAACTCTGGAAATAATTCTTTAAAAGCAATAGCTGCAATGTTATACGGCTAATTGTTCAGTAGCTTTGGCTAAATTTCCATCACAGATGATTAACTAAAATGCGTGTGAGGGGCATCTATGTCAGATTGGTCTTCAAAGGCATCTTCGCTTTGAGAAATTTTCGTGCGTTGCTCCGGGAGACATTACTAAAAAAAGTATAACATTTGTAAACAGTTTTTTTATGCGATGCCATTAGGCAACAACTATCTTGTCGTACATGATGAGTGGAATAGTACTCAGTCATAGATAGGAGAAGGGAGCAGGCCCAAAAAGAAGAAAGAAGCAGAAGAAGAAGAAGAAGAATCGGGAATCACGACTGGCCATCTATCACAATTGAAATCGCATTCTTGATGTCTGTTGCTCACGACTCAGAATTCAGCTTAACTAAGAATGCGAAAATGAAGAGAAGAACGCATTAAAGAGGAAAAAAAGTTATTGCATGATAACACTAGTCGACAAATTTTCACTTTTTTTCCTTAACAAAGATGAAATTAACTGCTTTTGACTAAATTTGCAGTGTAGAATTCAAAAACTATAGTAAAAAAGCTGTAGCACGTACAGTTTTTTTGTTATGAATTTCTAAAAAGTACTGAACATAACTGAAAAAACATATCAAACACACCTTTTTTCAAGAGGAAAGGATCATAATATTAACTCCTAACTTTTTTTGAAGTTTCAAGAGAGACTCAAAGTTCAAAATCATGACCACTAATAGCAAAGAAGGGGTTCTTAGGGGCGTGTACCCCCTCAAAATGAGCAAAAAATCCCCAAAAATGATCTTTTCATTCTTGTTTTTTTAAAATGACGTTTAAAAAAAATTCGATGTAAAATCAGAGGATAGGACCCCTTCCTATGATTCCTACGTCCGAAAAAATTTTCGTGCTGTAAAAAAAAATTTTTTTTTTTAATTAAAAACCGATTTTATGACTGTCGCACGCTAAATATGAGACACATCGCAGGTCTTCAGAAAGACGGCGTATTCTGGCTGGTTCTTATGTAAAATTATCTCCAAAATCCAAATATGGCCCTTTTCCTCTCCAGCACTCTCCACTTTTTGCCGAAAGCCGATGTGCATCATCTTAATGAAGAGGCACGAGTTATAAACAAATTAGTTTTTTTAATGCACCAATAGAATTAGAAAGTTTAAACTTCAGAATAGATTAACGTGAAATACCAACGATAGAGAAGTACCGCCTAGCTGCATATAAATAAAGATATAGAAAATTTATTGAAACATGTATACAACACCTTTGCGCAAATTAATTGAAACAAACTCCAAAAATTGAGAAAACTGAGAAGAAATACGATTTTATTTGAATTTATGTAAAGTCAAGAGATTTTTGTAACGTAATAGGATCGCAACAACTCTTTGTTAACATTTGGACACGATTTTACATGGAATCCACCATTTTTTTTACACTCATTTGTAATATTTGTGTCCTTGTACCAGACATGAATTAGCGTAGTGATTAGCTTCTTCATAGTTGAGCAGCCCTTATGCAATAGGCGATTTTTGCATTATAGCTCAAAAATTCTCGACTGGATTTTTACCAGGAGAGTTCCCAAGTCCTCTATTGTCCTTATTTGGTTCTCCGACATGAATTTCCTGGTAACAAAGGGCTAAACCCGGCTGGAAAATCTCCATTCCGTCTGCGCATCGTTTCTTCAATACTGGTAAAGCATTTTCTTTCCGAAATTGTAATAGATTGCTCATAACGCATCATACTCTCAGCAAGCTGCAAAAAACCAAACACATTTTAACCGAAGCTACCACCAAACATCTTCTTTTGAGGGTGTAAACAATTCGGTTCATGATGCAATCCCGTATTCTTTTACCTGGAGGTTTCCGTTCGTTGGCCGTTTACAATGAAATGAATTATGCTACAAAATGGTTCTTTCCTATCATTTTACAGCTCAATTCTTACATTTTAATGCCCACAAGTAGCGCTTTTTCTTCAGTGGTTTGGTCAGAAGCTGTTTCTTCATAGGTCGGTAGAAGAGCCGATCGGCTGCAATAACGTGCTTTCGAACAGTAAATGAGCTCATACTTATTCCACACCTTTTTAAATCTCTATTAAGTGCTGAACAAGTCTTTTTTCTTTGCATCAGTAGAAAAGAGGTGGTGTTGTTTTCAATTTTTGGGAACATTTCCCTCTCCTCTTTGGCAATATGTATCCTGCTTCTCTATTTTGTTTTATAATACAGCTCACATTTGCGATACTAACGTCAACTATCTTCGAAATATCTCTATAAGTCTTTGGCTTATGTTTGGAAAGAGTAACACTCTTTGTACGATTTCGCGGTGTACCATTTATTGCTGACAACAGCGAAATCTCAACTGATGTGATCATAGATGTAGTTTTAATCTACGGAAGTTCCTGCACATGCACTCCTAGAACCCCTCTGACTGGTGAAAATTGATAATAGGAGAAGGATTTATTCATCTCATCCATATTTTTACTAATTTTAGTGTGATTAGTGAAAAATACTGGGATTAGTTTTGAAATTAAGGAAAAAAGGTCTTTGTTTCAATTAACTTGAACAAGGGTGCATTTAAAGCAATTAATATTTCACTGCCTATTCGGGAAGGATAGCAATTTATATCTTCAAAAATTTTGTTATCATATTGATGCCGCTATTTATTACAAAAGGCACTAGTTTAAAATGAAAACAAAGTAATTTATTTAAAGCATTAATGGAATTTTAGAGAGTTAAAATTTCAGAATAGATTAATATGAAATACCAACGACAGAGAAGTACCACTTAACTGCATGGTACATGTGGGGTCTCGTCTAACCTCTGTAGTTTCTACCCTTGCCCAAGAATATGTAAAATTCAGGGATAAATTCGTAAATGTTAGAGTATTGGAACGCCAATAAGAAAGAATAGAATCTTAAATTGAAAGGCTTGGAGGATGAAAGGGCTATGTTACATTTTAAAAAATGAACACTCTGGACAGTGGTAAGCAATGGATACAGGTAAGCGAATAAAACTTGGTACATCAAAAAGCAGATTTCATTAGACCAATTTCATACGCACTCTGAAGACAAAACCAGAAAACAAAAATGCTGCAACAACTGCATCAATAAAACTTTGAACTTTAATTACTCGCATTTTTCTTTTGTCACTTAACTCCTTCCTCTCACAAGCCCTTCAATTGTCAGCGCTTTTCAAGAAATTCAGTGTGAAATAAAACTTTACCAAAAAGTAAATTTTGAATATTTTGGAGTTTGTCAACTATTTAACTTTAAATTTTAAGGCACGTACATTTTCTAAGTTTATATGTGTTAGTCACTTTGTTAGCTATGTAATGATATGCAGTAGTTGTTCATAATTTTAATGCAAATTGTTCAAAATTTAGTGCAAACAGAGGAAAACTATCTAGGGAGCTTTGACCCAACTTAAATAGGGAGACTTGACCCAAACACTATCTTGATGTTTAGTTTAAATTGGAGATTTTTTGTGTAATGAACACACACAGCTAACATATTGTGGTTTAAATCAAATGATTAAATTTTATCTAAGTACTTACTATATTTACTGTGATTAGAACCTGAGTAGCCTTACCAATACTGCCATGTAAGGTTTGTCCAAACTATAGAATCTGACACTTCAGAATCGCAATATGAGATACCACTAAGTCTTTAGTCAAGTTAAAATACTCAAGCTCACTCTATAGCAAGAAAGTGCGAGTTGAAGAGTGGGTAACTGTCAAATTGTGTGGGAGAAAAAGAGGGCGAGGCATTTTGTTGATCTAGCAAAAGAAAATAATAATGATATTTTGACTGAAATTTTCTAGCAGATCAGAAGGTATCCGATTCAAATGGCTTGATGTTACTACTGTGTCTGAATGAGATTTAGAGCAAATTGAAACTTTTCTCAATCCCAACGACATTATCATACAAAATGGCAGAGTATCAAGTTTTCGATTCAACTTCTGCTGTTCTGCTGATGACGCGCGAATAGGATTAAGTAAAGAAAAAGTATGTAACTCTTCATCAAAAGTGTTGTGTCACTTCAAATATAAGTTATTAAAACTAAAAACGATATCAAACCTGTGGTTTTGTTTTCAATATTTATGAATATTCTTACATTCATAAGTTGGGTCATGTCTCCCTAGGCATTGGGTCAAGTATCCCTATTATTAGGGACACTTGACCCAAATGTAGATTTGAGGCATGCAATTTTTTTTTGAACTAATTCTACTTCGAGTTATGCTATTATTTTCAGTCACAATAATATACAAAAGAACATAGTATTTATAGATTTATAAATATATATATATATATATATATATATATATATAATATATATATATATATATATATATATATATATATATATATATATATATATATATATTATAGAGGTCTAACACACACTAATATAAAAAAAAAAAAAAAAAAAAAACTAAAACTTGGGTCAAGTTTCCGTAGTTTCCCCTACACTCGAGAAAGATGCATTTTGTTGTCTTGACCTTAATTTCATCCTTTTTGCCAAGCACGAACTCCTCTATCGGATTTCGTTACGTTCATAAGCTGAAATCTTTTTCCATTAAAAAGTCTCCTTTTTTGCCTACTTTTCCGTTGAAGATAGACGATAAAAGTATTAAAAATGATTTATAAGAAATGTCGGTGTACGGGAAAGTTGGCTCGTTTCGTGCTTGACAGAGTTTCTTATTGTAATCTTAAAACCAGTGTCTGTACTTTTTTTTAAGTTGAATTTTTTACGTTGCTAACTAAGTGTTTTCTTCAAACTTGCTTCTTACAAAACTAACACTCCATTAAAAAAGAAAAAATGACTTCGTGTATGTACGATTTTCTTTTCGTACTCTAACTTTTACTCTTTTTAAAAATTGAATACAATAAAGATACATTTCGCCCTTAAAAGTTTTTGAGCGAAAAGATGCTTGAGTAATTGGAGACTCAGTTAATTGAAGCTTGAACAAACAGCACGCATTTTCTTCTGAAATATTGCAATACTTCATCCAAAATATACCTTTTCGCATTTTTCAACAACGAGAAAAAGCTTTTACTCGAATAACTTTAATCCCTGAGCTCACAATTTCATGTCTCGATAAAAGCAACCTAAAACACGCCTGAGAAATTTTTCTTAGTGTTCCTGCGTTCAGTAGAATTGATTTACTATTTAAATATTTACTAAACACGAAAAGCTCACAAGTTTCGACGATAAAACAAGCACTTACTAAAAATGTTTAATAATTCTTTTTCCAAAAAGCAACCATCTCCCTGCTCAAAAGTTAATCTTTTATCCAATTATTACTTATGTTACATCCCCCCCCCCTTCCCCAGTAGAGACAAGAGCGAAATCAAATTTAAACCACCCTAACGCGGCGCGCTCTTCCTGCTCTGAGAGTGGCAGTAAATTGCGCAAATAAAGGACGAGCGCCTGTGACGGAGCAGGAGGTAGTCCAGCGTCACGTGTGCCTCGTAATGAGGCCCAGTTTTGTTGCTCTTACCCTTACAGGGTAATTTGGGGGATTGTGTAATAAGTGGCATTCCTGAGCGAGACACAGCGCTGGGATTGCTCGGGAAGGGGTCGTTTGCTAATTTCCGAATAGCTGGGAGAAATATTGTTTGCACTAAAAGCGAAGTTTATTGTAGCAAACACAGTGGCGTAGCAAGAAATCTCTCAATGGTCAGTTCTTTAACCTTTTATGTCCCAAATTAATTTAACAATGAATTTTTCCTTTTTTTTTTGAAAATCTCGGGAATCTAAGGCCCCCTACGTCTTAGGGCCCCTAAGCAAACTGTTTTCTTTTGCAGGTACCACCAGTCAGCCTCTCAGCAAAGCAAAAAGAGTGGTTCTTCAAAGCTTCAGTATGATTCCAGCCATTTAGGATTCATAATACTAAATTAATATCAGCGGGACTTCTGAGTCCCGTCGGGGCATAAAGGGTTACGTCAAATTCCTTTAAGTCCAAGCAAAGAAAAGTGAACGCTGATGTTTAGGAATTTAAATAAAAGCATTCAGATTAACATAATTTTACATAGAAGGACATAGAAACATGATGATTTTTTTAAAAGTGACCCCAGTTTTTATCAACCTATAGTAGCTAAAATTTTCCCAGTGCAAAATAATTTTTAGCTCCACGGAAGAGGTTCGAACCCGGGGACCATTCTCTTTCCTACACCACTGAGCTAAAATATAGCTCAGGCAACTCTCAATTTCACTAGTTTGAACCGCTTCATTCATAGTTTGATAATTCCATTGTATTAATCATATTATTGTTAAGTGATTCAAAACTAAGAAATAATAATTATTAAACACATTAAAATGAATTATTAGCCTACTTCAATGCAACTTACCCTCTAAGAGACTTGCCCTCTAAGACTTTGAGCTAGTTCAGAACAGGCATGAAAAATAAATTATTTTGTAATACAACTTTAAAGATGCAAAACAAAATGTCTAAAGATTTAAAAGCTTTATCTTTATAAATTACAACTTCACAAATTTTCTATCTTTTATATTATTGCGTAGAAAATTTAAATATAAAGGGACCTCTTTCATCAACTTTAAAAATAAGCTTTCAAAAAGTCACTTCAGAGTTATTGTATGATGCAATGAGTTGTGTACAATGATTGGCAACATCTTTTCTTTTTTTTTACGAAATAAGGAGTAAAAAATATATTTAACAAGATAGCCTGTAGAGTACAGCAGTACCTATTTTTCTTCTTCTTTTTTCGAATTAAAATATACTAAAGATTTGAAGTGATGCGAAGAGAAGTGGTTCCTAGTTACCTTGAATGACTACGAATGATGTTTTTGAGGATTTTATTTATTTGCTTATTTCTGTTTGAAAAGTTTTCGCAAGTGGGCTTTTTCTTTCTCTTGAAAAACATTGCAGTTGGGCTGTATTTTTCTGCAAAGTTCTGCAAAAGGACCTGACTGTTTGGAAGAGAAAATTATAAAAGTAGTTATCATTGCCTGGTTCGTTGGGAGATTTGAGACTCAATATTCCAGTCAGCGTACCAAATAAAAGAATGAACTAATGTCACTTGTGGACCTTAAGTTCTTGTGTCCTTAGGACTACAGCCAGTACTTATGTGACACCTCATGAAAAACCCCCAAAGCCAATCATTAACAATATCCAATTTGAAATCCGATTGACGAAATTTTTCAGTTTAAGAAAAAGAGTAATCCTCATCAATATTCAAATCCAACACAACTTCTTTTTAATTAATCATACAAAATTTAAGCTGGATGAAAATTTCTCGTCAATTCAATGTCAAAAATCATTTTACTATGATCAGTTCTCTCCCGGATCTTACAAGTTTCGGGTTCTACTGTATGAGAAAGCTACAGCCAATTTGAGAAAATTATGACTATCAGATAAACTGAGTTTGATTGTTTAAGTTTTTCTCCTATTGAAATCCTAAATTGTCTATTGTTAGTGCGTTTCAGAAGCTTTATTATCGCTTTTCATGGAAGCTAAGTACCGTATTAAAGTGTGATAAGCTCAAACCTGTTTTTTTCTGTCTTTCCTTCTTTCTTTTCTTTTCTTTCTTTTTTTTTTTAAAGAAAAGATGATTTGAGTTTTATTAAACAAGGAGTCATGAAAAAATTACTTGCAGTTTCCCCAATATGAAACGTTTTCTGACTTTCTACCAAAATAGGAAATCTAGAGATGGGTAGTTTCGTAATTTCCCAGTCTCTAGACTTCAAACTTAAAGATCAATAAATGAAGAAATTCTCTCCGATGCTCCCATCAGCAGTTAAAGTTTTTCAAGTCTATTATTATGAACTGAATTTAATGCTCCATGGTCGAGGTAATTCTTTATTGAGGAGTGACACATCCTTTAGCATCTTGTTAAGAATTGGCTTAGGCTAATCTAAATACAGTGAAGTCTCACTTATACGCCGCCTCATTCATGCGCCTTTTTCACTTATACGACGATTTTGAATGGTTCCAGCACATTCCATAGCAAAATAATGATATTATCGTTCGTTAATGCGTCGCTCTCAAGATAAATATTTCACTTATGCGCCGAATTTTACCTAAAATGTATGGAAATTTATTTATTTTCTTTAATAAGCATTTTTCTTTACTTTCCTCCTTTATTGCTCACGGAAGGCATTTTTTCCGCATGAACTAGAGTTCGGAGAGGGACAATTATCTATTATGCATCGTTTTAAAGGGAACAGTTTGTAATTAGGTATGCTACAACTTTTGTTTTCTCTTAATCATTATAGTTACGTTACAGTAATTGCCAAACTGTAGTAATATGTCCCTTTTCTATAGAAACATTCTTATTCACTCTCTCATTAGAACTTAGGTTGAGTTTTAGTCCTTAAAATAATCTTGTTAGTGCAGCAGATACAGGCGCGCACCCAGGAGGGGGCTTTGGGGGCTTAAGCTCCCCCTATGAAAAAACGACTTTAAGGTCTTAAGCATCAACTACATTTTAAATTTTTCCACGGTGTCAGAAAAGATTCAAGTCATTAATAACTCAATATATACTACGCTTTGAATCCAATGGAAATAACAAATACGCACACGTATAACATATACCTTGTCTTTCTTAAAGTCTAGGGAAAGTGTATAAATTCTCACTTATAAAAGACCGCTCCGTTTTCCCCCTCAGCTACAATTTCCAAGAAACCAAAGCATTGTTTTCAATTAAATCATTCATTGTACATGTACAATGTACATGTACATGTACATGGAACTTCAAATCACAGAGCGTCTCATCATCAAAACCAAAATAATTTTAATTTCGAGGATTTGTCATGGAAAATCATGATGTTTCGCGGTGGCGAATTATATGTTTGAAGATTCGTCATAATGAAATTTTTAAAGATATTTTCTGTCAAAAACAGAATTCTATAAAACATTTTTCATGCACATTTTTTGAATCTATTTCACAAAAGCCCCCAATGGCCGGGAAGGGAGAGAAGGGGCAATTGCGACATGATTAGCCCGCCACTGATTTTCTGAGAAACTTGCTCGAGAAACAAGAAAACAGATAAAAAGTTAAAACAGATTATAAAGTATATAAAATGGTATTAGCATAAAAGGAAGTACAAAAGAGAGAGAGGAAAAAAAAACCCCAGAAAAAAGTGACCGAAGAATATCTTTGCAAAATAAACAAATTAAAAAAAAAAAAAAAAAAAAAAAAAACGAGCACTCAAGCCACAAACTTCTGTACTTCTAACCAATGAAGGCACTGGAAGGAAATTAAAAATTTCAGTACAGAAAACCAAAATTGTTAACTGAAAAATCTTTTCCTATTTTCTCCATTTTGATTTGGAATAAAAATATTTAAAAAAAGTAGCTAAGAAAATGGGAGGAAGGGGGTATCCGAACCTAATTCCTCTCTTTTTTCGGCGTTGAAGTTAGAAAGGAATTATAGTTTTAGAGCTTCAAGTCTTGAAAAATTCCGGGAGAAAGTCTGAATGTCCTCATTGAAGATCGTCTAATAATTGGTTTTTGGAACATAAATTTCTAAAAATTTCCGGAGGTGAAAAGCAAGCCCCATTTATCGAATATGGCCTACAATTTTGTTTTGAAAACTTTAATTTCAAAAAATTAAAAAAAAGCCCCCCTCATCCCATCAAATAATAATGATAAAAGGTCTTAAATTTCGTTTCTGGAACTTTAATTACGAAAAACTGCTGGTGCAGAGTACGTAAATCCTATCGCTGAGGCTACCGATAAATGGACTAAAACCATATTTTTAAGACTTCAAATTTTAAAAACTTTTCTGAAGAAGGCCTCCGAACTCTTTACATCGACAACAATGGAACTGCATTTCTCTAAGTTCAGTTTCGGGGAAAATATCCTGTGGAGAGTTCCACATTCCATCCATTCCCATAACGTCATCAAAGATGGTCTACAATGGCATTTTTAAAACTTCAATAAAAAAATGTTCGAGGAAAGATCTCGAAAATCGTTTAAAATTGAGTTTTGAGATCTTTAATTTCGACAAAAAACATTCAGAGGAGAAAACCGAACCCTGTGACTTTCGCTAACATCATCAAAGATGCTATTGCGTTGTTTAGTCATCAATTTTGCAAAAATTCGGGTTGAGAGGGGTCGAACCCCATTCTTCCTAAGATTAACTGAGATAGTTATACATTTCGTTTTTGGAATTTCAACATCAAAAAATTGTTAGTGAAAAGTTCCAAAACCCCCATTTATTCTCCTAACATATTCTAAGAGGGCCTACTATGGTGTTTTTTGGACATCAATTTCGAAAATTTACAATGGGAGAGCCCCTGACTCGTGCTCTTACTAAGATTAACCAATGTCATCTTAAACTGCGCTTTTCGAAGCTTAATATAGAAACATTCCTAAACCTCGCCCCCAAACAATTGCAAAAATAGCGTGCAATAATAACGTTTTTATGGCCTCAAATTCTGAAAAAATATTAGATGGGGGCCGGCAAGTCTCAAATCTCCCTAACATGACCAAAAGTTGTCTAACTTGTGTTTTTGAAAATTGAAATCACTTTTCAGAAATTTTTCCGGGGAGAACCCATGAACCCCCTATTAGTATGTTTGAATATTCCACTTTATATCTTTGTTCATAATAGTAATGGTCTTGATTCGTATCATAACGCTATTCTCGTGAGTGCATTAATCACCTCAATTTGGAAGATCCTCATAGAAGTACTTACCATTTACTTTCTTATACTATAAACACAATTTGATGAATAAGTAAAAAATTCATGTAAAATTTAATAGAAGCAAGAGAGCTTCCAATAAAAAAAGCAAAGCTCTACACTATTATTCCGGAAAAAAATAAATAAAAAGAAAGGGGGGGTAATCTATTAAAGTTTAGTATTTTCGCGATTTTAAAATTTTAATCCAATGGCCTCTGGATACAAAAGGGGTAGGGGTGCTTGATGTCAGAAATTAGCCCCCCCTTAAGTTAAATCCTGGGTGCGCCCCTGAGCAGATATATGACAAAAAAAAGTGGAATTGTGCCTTTAATGATAGAAGCATATAACTTGGTGTGCATATATTACGTATAATTACAAGTCATTTTGGATACGCGGCCATCCGAGATTTCGAATATTTCAGTAATGGCGGACGTTCGAAATGGTGGCCTCTGAATATATTTTAAGTGCTTCTTTGTTCCGATATTCACAAGGTTAATAGCGTACGTTACGAAAAAAATCATAAAATTTAATGTCCTTTTCTAATAAAGTTCTATTGCATTGTGTGTTTTAAGGGGATTTTAACTTTTACCGCTAGGGGGCGCTTTATAGTTCTTTTTTAATCGTCCAAAATGCGCAACAGATATGTGACCAAAATTGATGGAATTTTGTCTTCAATAGTAGAGGCTTACAAATTTAGATAAAGATAATAAATATAAACTCATGTTTGTGAAAACTACAACACCATGAAGGAATCGTCATAATTGAATGAAATTTAACACACAGCTGAGTGATAGTGGTACAAAAAAGTGATTAAACTTAGAAAGCCAACAAATAATTAAAACATATTAAAATTAGTATTTGGTGTAGCCAGCACGCGCTGCAGTAAGTGCTGCTACGCGATGTGGCATGGAGTCAAACAAATTTTTAATGTCTGCCTGATCAATAGCATTCCATACTGTTTGTATGCGTACCCAAAGTTCGTCTGTAGAAGCAACAGGACGAGGATCACGAATGAACCACCGACCAACGAAATCCCACACATGTTCAATCGGCGATATATCTGGGGAATACGCTGGGAAGGGAAGAAGTTGTACTTGCTGCGATGCAAGGAAGGATTGAACTGTCCTAGCGACATAAGAGCGGGCATTATCCTGCTGAAATACAGCGCCAGGCAAGTCTTGAAGGAAGTTTGGGGCTGTAGAACTTCACTGATGTCCCGGTTGCTGTTCAGGCTACCCACAATTCGTAGCAATTGAGATCGTCCGTGATATGATATGGCTCCCCAAACCATGACTCCAGGTGTTCGTCCACTGTGACGTTCGATAATGCACTCTGGAAAGTGGCGTTCACCGGCATAGCGTCGAACGCGAATGCGGCTATCATGGTGCCACAAATTAAAGCGGGATTCGCCAGAAAACACAACATACTGCCAATCAGCACGATAGTCCTTATGCTGACTAGCCCATTGTAGCCACAGGTGGTGATAGTTTAGCGTGAGCGGGATTCTGTATTATAAAGGAGTTCTTGTGCGCAGTCCACGCTGCATCAGATGTCTACGAATTGATGAAGCACACGTTGAAACACTTGTAGCTGTTGACCACTGTGCTGCCAGTTGTCTGGAAGAAGCTGTAAGGTCCGTCAGTACCATGCGGATCAGGTGTCTATCATCGCGCGTTGACGTCACTTTTCAGGGTCTACTCCCGGATTTCCGAGCTGTCCAACACTCGTCCGTCCACTGCTTCCAAACACGCATCACTGTGCTGCTGTTACGCTGCACACGAGTGGCTACTTCAAGATAAGACAATCCAGCTTCGCGAAGGCCGATGATCCTCCCCCGTTTAAACTCCGTAAGTTGTTGAAACCTCGCTCTTTTTCGTCGAAGAGGCATAAGCAACGTCTCATCTAACGTTTATCACAAGCAGATAACCACCTATAACCATACACACCTTGCTGCAGCCGTCTATTTATTCGGATAAATCTGGCGTTCAGAGGGCGCTGCTCAGCGTACGCATGCGCTACGTGTCTAAAATTCTAATCATTTGCATATCATACCCTACTTTGAATTGCTGAAAATTTCAGCCCATTCGCAGAAGTCCTTCATGGTGTTGCAATTTTCACAAACATGAGTTTATAATTACGAGGAGCACACTCTTTATGCATGAAACAACAATAACTCTGTATAGTTTTAAGAGTTGTCATTTACCATGATTTAAAAATCTTTGAAGGAACTCTAAAGATATTCAGAGAAAGCTTTGGATTTCAATATCCTCTCTCTCTCTTTTGGATATCAGTTCTCTGGTTGTGAACCGGAGCCTCCCTCCTCACTCATAACCTTTACCCTTTCTTCCACCCTTTTCAAAATGTTAAATTCAATAAATGTTTACTTCATTGCTTATACAATGCAGGTTATTGAAAATATAAAGACATTTGCATATACACTGGCGGAAAAAAAAATCCCAACACCAAGAAAAAATTGCCGTAGAGTAATGAAATTTGGGTAATGCAATTGTCTAGTTAACATGTTTAATTGATTAAATGTACAAGATCACTGGCTTATTTAAGCTCAAGAAAATGCTGTGCAAATGTGAAATTATGTTAATTTAATAGAGGGTGTAACGTCCAGAATGTTGAAGGCACGCCTGCAAGCGTGCATGCATTATGTCATACAGGTGCCGAATGTCACTTTGTGGTATGGAGTGCCATGCTTGTTGCACTTGCTGTGTCAATACTAGGACCGTCATTGCTGACTGTGGATGATGCTCGAGGTGCCATCCCATGATATCCCATACGTTATCAATTGGAGACAGACCTGGTGATTTTGCAGGTCATGGTAACATGTCAGCACTCTGTAGAGCACATTGCGTTACAGCAGCGATGTTAGGGCGAGCGTTATCCAGTTGGAAAACGCCCCCTTGAATGCTACTCATGAAGGGCTGTACTTACTGGTTAAATAACAGAATGACGACAAATTTTCAGTCAGTGAGTTTGGGATAACCACAAGAATGCCCCTGCTGTCGTAGGAAATTTCTCCAGAGACCATAACTCCAGGTGTGAGTCCCGTGTGTCTAGGCCGTAGACCGCTTGGATGCAGGCGGTCCCCTGGCCTCCTTCTGACCAATATACAGCCACCACTGGCACTAATTCAGAATCTGTTTTCATCAAAAATTACAACAGATCTCCATTCCGACCTCCAGTGAGCTCTGTCGTGGCACCACTGCCATCGGAAAAGGCAATGTTTTGCAGTCAAAAGAATACGGGCTACAGGTTGCCTAGCTCGGAGCTGTCCTTGAAGTAAACAGTTTCTTACCGTTCCTTGGGTCACGACGGTACCAACTGTAGCTCGAATGTCAGCCGCAGATGCAGTACGATGCGCCACAGCCGTACGCAAGATTCGGCGATCTTCCTTCTCAGTCGTGCCACGTGGCAGCTCGGAACTCGATCTTCTTGAGGTAGTACCATCCCTGCCCATATCTTCCAATAATCATGCATGGTGGAAACATTCCCACCCAAGTCTTTCTGCAATATCGCGAAATGAAAATCCACCGTCTCGTAGCCAAATTGTACGACCTCGTTCAAACTCGGTGAGCTGTTGATAATGGCTTCTTCCGTCTTCTTAAAGGCATTCCTGGCTAACATAAACGCAATTCGTCAAATTTCACGGAAAAATAATACACACGAGCTTCACAACACGCTTTTAAAACAAGCCTTATTTACATGTTCTGAGTGACGCCAGCTGCGCCACACTTATGCGTGGAACACGAAATTTCAATCGATGTCACCTTTCAGTTGTATAAACACGCCTACCAAATTTCGTTTATCTAACACAAGTCTTTCTTGGTGTTGGGATTTTTTTTTCCGCCAGTGTATGATAAAACAAAGAAATCAACTAAAAATGTTCAAATTTGGAGAATTAGTGAAACTTTGAGAAGCTGTATCTCAAAAACTATTACAGCTAACAAGTCCATTTTGGTACCAACTTGTAGCAAATTTAATGTAGTTTAAATATGTAATGCATGATGTTTGTCAAAAACGTGCTCTTCCATGGTCAAAATGGGGAAATTTCGAAAAAGTACGAAAATTTAGCAGTTTGACGGCTGCTATTACTCCAATGGACGAAATCCCAGATGGCCGCGCATCCAGAATTAAATCATTTGATGTGTAGTATACGTGTGCCAAGTTTCATGTTTCTATCATTAAAGGCACAATTCGGTCACATATCTGCTGTACTATGTTCACTTATACGTCTCGCATAAGTGAGCGCATTTATGCGCATTTTTCTGTTGGTCTCTAGGGCAGGCGCATAAGTGAGAGTTCACTGTAAAAGTGAACCGAGGGTGGATCCAACTTCTGGTTTTGGAGGGGTCATTTTCGGAATGGGAAGTAACAAGCATCATTTTACAGCAAAGTAGAAAGTTTGAGGCGAAATTTTCAAAATATAAGTCAACAAAACGCAACTTTAGGCTATATTTGATCGCTGGCGGATCAGAGGGCGGGGTTTATGATCCTCATACCTCCCCTCCCCCGGATCCGCGAGTTTGAAGTGAATTACAGTTCTTCACTAATTTCCTCCTTTTAAGTAGTGATAACAGATTTCTAAATTTGCATTGAACAGAAACAGGTATTTGTTAATAAAGTAAAGTTTTAATTTATTGATAAGCCGCGAAAAGAAGAAGAAGAAGAAGAAATCAAAAGTTAAACAACAGGCAAAAAGCTTTCTCTCCGCATTGCTGATACTAATAACGTACTAATTTCAAAATGTAACCAGATTACATTATTTATCGCTTCCAATCACCCTTTAACTTCCAACCACCTGCTTTGAACCTCACCTTGTCTGATTTCGGCAGGATTTTTAAGTTTTTGCGGGTTTTCAGATTGAATATACCCAACACTGTTAAAAAACAATAAAGCGCAAAACTCAGAAAAGAACTAAATATGGGTTTCTCAGCAAAAATATAAAAGCATACGAAAAAGAGGTGACCGTCGCACTCCTGCTCCACGACATAAAAATGGCAGCGATAGACCATCCTGCGTTTTGCATCACATCTAACTTTTTTTTTTTGTCGTGAACAAGCCAGGCTGGCAATTTGGGGCGCGCTGCTTCACTTTTCCAACTGTACCGTTATTTGGTGTGAAGTCCGACTTCCACAGTACACGCATACACGCATGCCATAGGTACCCTTTTATAGGGTAGGCAACCTTTCACACAACAACACATTCACACAAAGAAATGACAAGGACAGGAGAGAGAGAGCACATCCATGCCCAAGCCGGGACCCGAACCCGGGGCCGCACCATCCATGGCAGACTACTCTGACCACTAGACAAGGTGGCCGGCCCATCTGACAGTCTTCTTATCAACAACCAGCTTGATAGAGCTCATTCATATAGGACTCTAAGGTACTACAGGATTGATGATTAAAACTAGTACAATATACAACTTAATCTAGTATGGTAATAACTATATTCCAAGAAACTGACAATAGTCTAGTAAACGAAGGTCAAAATTAGGGTGAAAAAAACAAAAAAACATGCAGTTTTAAAAACTGGCACACAGCTACAGGAAAGTCTCCTGATGAACATACTAAAAGTCCCCGGTGGTGAGGGGGGAGCTCGCAGCGCCACCTGGTGTTTTATGGGTGATTTTTCAGTTTTCGTCTTATATCTCAAAAACTATTGACTTTCTAGTAAAAATGTCAATTAATAAATTAAAGAACATAAAATTATCTTTAAAACGCTTTTTTTGTGTTTATTATAGCTATAATAGTTGCCGAGATATTGAACTTCAAAGTTTGTCATTTTTTGAGAAAACGACTATTTTTCCCCTCTTTTCTATTTTTGGAGCCGCTTCAGTGATTAATTTGAAATTATTTTTTTCTTTTTTCGACCTGAAGTAGTACAGGTCATTAAGGTGATTTGATTTCTTGAAACGGGGAGGCAGGTTGGGGAGGAAGGAGGCGAGGAATGAATGGAAGACAAAACTATGTGCAAGTGTACTTTTCACTATTTTTCCCTCTACCATAGTTCAGCAAACGAAGGCCCAAGACATTTTTTCTCGCAAGTCAATAGTTTCTGAGACATAAGACGATAATTGATAAATCACACATAAAACACTAGGTGGCGCTGCGAGCTCCACCCTCACCACCGGGGACTTTTAGTATGTTCATCAGGAGCCCTTCCTGTACTTGTGTGCCAATTTTTAAAACTATGTTATTATTTTTTCGCCCTTATTTTGGGTCTTCGTTTGCTGAACTATGGTAGAGGGAAAAATAGTGAAAAGTACACTTGCACATAGTTTTGTCTTCCCTTCATTCCTCGCCTCCTTCCTCCCCAACCTGCCTCCCCGTTTCAAGAAATCAAATCACCTTAATGACCTGTACTACTTCAGGTCAAAAAAAGAAAAGAATAATATCAAATAAATCACTGAGGCGGCTCCAAAAATAGAAAAGAGGGGGAAAATAGTCGTTTTCTCAAAAAATGAAACTTTGAAGTTCAATATCTCGGCAATTATTATAGCTATAATAAAAACAGTAAAAGCATTTTAAAGATAATTTTATATTCTTTAATTTATTAAATAACATTTTTTCTCGCAAGTCAATAGTTTTTGAGATATAAGACAAAAATTGAAAAATCACCCATAAAGCACCAGGTGGCGCTGCGAGCTCCCCCTCACCACTGGGGACTTTTAGTATGGTACTACCCTTCCTGTACCTGTGTGGCCAATTTTTAAAACTGCATGTTTTAGTGTTTTTTCAAATCCTATATTGACTAGACTACAATAGGTTATCCATGAAAAGGAAGTAAAAGATAATTGTTAATATGCATGCAACATTCGTAGTATTTTTATATGCTGTCAAATAGCGGGTAAAATATAAAATACATGATGTGGAAACATGGTAACTTTCTAGTACTTAAACTGTATAGTATAATATATACTTTCAATAGCCAATGGTTCGTTCGAAATATGCTCAATACATTTATAGTTAATGTTCTCGACAGCTCGGAAATGTACTCGCAATGCATGGCGCCTATAAAAGATGAGTACCATATGATTTCTATTGAAATCTAGAAACCGAAATCTTTCGCCATTATAAAACTTTTTTAACAGAGTACAGTATAAGAATAAAAAGGCAATCTGAAGAATAAAAGGGTTCGAAAAACAACATAAAGTTAACATTGATTTGCCAAAAAAAAAAAAAAAAAACAGGTATAATAAATAAGGAGCCCTTCTTCTTGACTTCATCTTGAAGCCAGTTTTGATCTATCTTCTACAATTTTATTACTACATTTTAAAGTGACGCTAACTTATTAAAAAATCATGCATCGTTAAGATGCACAAATTTTCAAGACAGTGCTGAACTGACACTTGTTTCGGGATTACAAGGAACCTTTTCTTCAATGCAGAAGTAGTGAGCTTCTGGGGGGAAAATTATCGGACAAATGCTTCCTGTAAATCTACAAAAGGTAGGGGGGTTTATCGCTCAGACTTCGATGTCGAAAAAACTCAGGTGTTTGATTTTACAGGGATTTTGATGTCCATTCAAGTTTCCCGCATCGAAGAGCAAGACCTCTCGTTTCACCCAAGAGCG
The DNA here is from genome assembly GCA_038373865.1 of Uloborus plumipes. Lineage (NCBI taxonomy): Eukaryota > Metazoa > Arthropoda > Arachnida > Araneae > Uloboridae > Uloborus > Uloborus plumipes. The sequence continues at coordinate 2,808 of JAXGGA010003515.1, read as the reverse complement.
TTGGATCTCTCTGGTCAGGGGTGCTCCTTAGCATTTGAAGACAGTAGGGGTTCAGCCCTACAACTTTAAAACTACAGGTTGCGCAAGGCACCTTTAAGGGTGAAACGTTGTAGCACCATCGGCACCCCCTAACCCTGAGGGGTCAGGGGGTGCCTATATGGTCTCCCTATGGCACCCTTGAAGCTGCTATTTGGCTCCTCAGGGTGCCAGGGTCACCCATGGGGTGCCATAAGACACCCATAGGGTGCCACATGGAACCAAATGGCACCTTCAAGGGTACCATAGGGAGTCAAGTGGTATCCCTCATAGTCTGTGGGCCAAGCAGCGATATCGTTCAAGTTCGTTTACCAATCTCTGGGACTACGGGAACTTGCTTGAAATCTATTAATAGTGATGTACTCAATCGAAAAATCCAATGTTCCCAAGCAGAGCTTGTCTCATTAAGTTTTAATTAATAATTGAAATAGGTACTATATTCCTTAGCCTGATGGCTCTTTCACAATAAAAATTGCCTCTAGATGGCGCTTTTGCACAAAATATTTGTAATATAAAATTTCAATAAACAGTTTTTCTACTTTAATTTTTCTTTTCCATACGATTTTATGTTGAAAAATATATTATAAGTTACAATATACTTACTTCATATCTTTTGTGATTTAATAACAAAGAAAATCGAAATATCAATCCGCATTTCCGCTTGCTCTTAAACTCAATGTTTCGTTAATTGCACTACCGTAGCCTTCGCGGGTGGAAGCTTCTTGTTTTCATGTTAAACCTCTCTGTTTCTTATCATTGCTGCATTTTTTAACAGACGATATTTTAAAAGTTAGTTTTGTATGACTGTTTTATAACTTGGTATGCAGTTTTATTTCTAATTAACCCATTAATGCCTAGCGTCCCTTTTTAGGGACGGTCCAAAAAAGGGTCTGAATTTCCCCAAAATGAACATTTAAACCAAATAATAGTGTTCAATTAGTACCTTGGTATTGCTTCAATTCGTTATTAATAGATTTCAGCACATAACCATTGTAAAGTGTGTTCTGTAGCAGTTTTAATATGATCTTTATCAAAAATCACATCGTTTACAATCTCAAGAAAAAAAGCTAAGTTTTCAAAGTTATTCCCAGTTTGCTAGTTTATGTTAATTGCTTATTTTATTTCTTCTTATAAAATGTCTTTTTAAATATTATATCGTAGGCAGAAAAAAAAATTTAGTGAAAAAAAAAAATGTACTCTCTGGGGTCTATCGTAACTTTTAAGGGACGATTTTTCTTTCCTTAATAAAAAAATTATTTTTTAATTTTATTTTTTCTCTTATTTTTACTGTGCATTAAACTCCGTTTGTAACCAATATACAAATATCTTTGAGAAAAAAAATGTCAGGCATTAATGGGTTAATATTATAATACAACTTACTGTTGGTTGGAAAAATAACGCATTGAGTCTTTACTTATCATATCAAACTACGCTTGGTATTTACCCATTTATTTACATGAAATACTAAACTTGCGTGTGATACATGCGTATGCTCACAGTGAATAAGTGTTTGTAAATTTGTGACTGATATATAAACTATGAATGTATTTTGTAGCATAAAGAAAGACCAGGTTATAGAGCAAGCAGGTGATCAAAATTAAAAAACAAAGAGAGGACTGACAAAAATCGAGGGTGGGGCTAACAAAATAAAGGCAGAAGCCCTATAGTCTTCAAAATCTATTTTTGAACGTAAAAAGCCTGAATTTCGACTAAAATACAAAAATTCAGCTACAATTGGAATGAAGTGCAGGAACTCAGCTCCAATAAGCTTTGCAGAAAGTTAAACCCTATTATAGGGGCATCTCTCTCTATCTTGTGTGTAACTTGTTGGAAGAACAAAAAAAAAAAAAAAAAATTCAGGAAAAAAGATTTTTAACTTGCAGAAATCCAAAAAGAAAAAGAAACAATGGTAAATAATTCATTGAGTACACATTATAAATACTGATGTCATTGAAATAGGGAAACACTATTTCTACTGCACTAGATAATTTGCAAAACATATCTTCAATGCATACCAGAAAACTCCTTCAAAAAATGTACATGAAGGTGCAAAAATATTCATTAAATGAAGCTCTTGTGTCAGCAGATGTGCATAAATGATTTTTCTGATCATGATAATTCAGTTAGAATTGATATTTGATAAATTTGATGAAGAATTTCATCCATAAACTCACATTTTTAGCATTGAAAAGGGTGTTTGTTCCTTGTAACGCCGAAACACGTGTATGCCGTTTTCCTGCTCATTTGCGATTAATATGCTTTTTCATATGCTTTTTTTTCTTCACACAAAGGTATTTATTTTCTTTTTTCAAATTTATATTTCAATTGAAAAATTATTTACTTATTTTTGTTAAAACTTTTTTTTATAAATATCTATCTATCTACTGTCCGGATTCGAAACCCGCGACTAGCACCGTTGAACGGTTCTATTTTAAAAAGGCAGGCAGCTTGATTACAAAAATGCACGATGGTAGCAATTCTACTTTGTCCGATATCATTTTATTTTCATAGACCTGATAAGGAAGAGAAATTAAATAATAATAATAAAACATCAAGAGGATTGACAAGAATCGATCAACACCTCAAATAAAGGAATCCAACGAAAAACAAAACAAAACAAAGAAAAATCTCTTCCCATTTCTTATCTCTCTTATCACAATCACCCCTAGTTTCATAAAATCAATTGAGACCTGACGCATGCGCAAATTCGAGAAAGGTCGCCGAAAAGAATATCAAACAGTATCTATCTATTCATCATTATATACACATAAA